>JAAWVA010000037.1:7933627-7976205 GCA_015227895.2 Colaptes auratus | reverse complement strand
AAAAAACCCAAAGGTGTGGAGGGGATGGTGGTCAGGCAGACAGAAAGTCTCAGGTTAACCCCAAACCAAAATATTTAGATGTAACTAAGTTCTAATTTAGAATAGAATAGAATTAGGCAGGTTGGAAAAGACCAATGGAATAGAAATAGGCATAGGAATGAGAATAGGAATGAGAATAGGAAAGGAATAGGAAAGGAATAGGAAAGGAATAGGAAAGGAATAGAATTCACCATGTTGGAAAAGACCTTTGAGATCATCCAGTCCAACCTATCACCCAACACCATCTAATCAACTCAACCATGGCACCAAGCACCCCATCCAGCCTCTTCCTAAACACTTCCAGTGATGGTGACTCCACCACCTCCCCAGGCAGCACATCCCAAGGGCCAATCTCTCTTGCTGTGAAGAACTTCTTCCTAAGATCCAGCCTGTACCTCCCCTGGCACAGCTTGAGACTGTGTCCTCTTGTTCTGCTGCTGGGTGCCTGGGAGATGAGACCAATCCCCACCTGGCTACAACCTCCCTTCAGGGAGTTGGAGAGAGCAAGAAGGTCTCCCCTGAGCCTCCTCTTCTCCAGGCTAAGCAACCCCAGCTCCCTCAGCCTCTCCTCCCAGGGCTGTGCTCCAGACCCCTCCCCAGCTTTGTTGCCCTTCTCTGGACACCTTCCAGCATCTCAACATCTTTCCTGACCTGAGGGGCCCAGAACTGGACACAGGACTCAAGGTGTGGCCTGACCAGTGCTGAGTAGAGGGGCAGAATGACCTCCCTGCTCCTGCTGGCCACACTGTTCCTGACACAGGCCAGGATGCCTAACCCAATCCCACACCCCATCCCATCCCCAATCCCACACCCTCCCTCTCCCATCCCCAATCCCACACACCCCCCATCCCATCCCCAATCCCACAGCCTCCTTCTCCCATCCCCAATCCCACCCCCTCCATCCTTTCCTACCCCAGACCCTTGCTCCCCCCCACTCACTCTGCAGCCCAGAGCACACAAACCACCCCAAGGACGTTGCTCTATGCCCTTAACAGAACCAAGTCACTGGAGTCAGGTCTCCAGCAGAAGGCATCCCAAGCAGCCCCCAAACACAAACCCTTTCTGGGAAAGCTCTCAGGGAGGCTGAGATTGCAGTGCAAAAAGGACACAAAGAGCAAACCTGGAGTCAAAGATGGACATTGCAATCCCCATTGCTTACAGGCAGACGAGAGGAGAAAGACAACCCCCCCCCCAGCCAGCCAAGTGAGAGGCTCACCTTGTTCTGCTCATATTTGTAGAGAATCTTCAGGGTTTCCATGGCCCTGATCATAGACTGCATGGCAGTGAAGATGTTTTGGTACACCAGCTTGGTGAAGCCTTTTTTGTCCTCTTCAGAGTAGCCTGAGCCATGAATGATCCGCATCTGCTTAATGAACGTGCTTTTGCCACTCTCCCCAGTGCCTACAGAGGGCAAGGCAGACAGTCAGGAGCCAGCACAAGCAAAGCCTCCTGCAGAAAGCAACCAACCTCACCCCAGCCCCGACCCCAGCCCCACCACCCCCCACCCCAGAATTCCTGGGTGCCGTCCCCAAACTACACCGCTCCGTCCGACCACTTCTTTCCCCTCCCCCCCCCAGCCACTTTCCAGACTATTAAAAAGACAACCTGGATGGTCCTGCTTATCCCCCCCACGCTGAACAAGAGCAGGGAAGGAAGACATCTCGTCCTTTACAGCAGCCTTCAAAAAGCAGCTCTGGTGCTCAGTCCAAATCTCACGTTACAGCCCCTCCCACACCTCCTGCGTCAAAAGGCCCTCGTCCGTCACACCTGACCTATTCTCAGCTACTCCAGCGAGATGCTACAGTCAGAGCACCCACCAGGGAGGGCCCAGGTGCACTCTCAAGCACTGCCAACCGAGGTGACAGCAGTGGGGGCCGGGGGAGGCTTCCCCTCTGCAGGCAGATTCCTGTCACTGTTCGGCACAGAAATTCTCTTCGCCTCTCCGATGGCTTTCGGGGCAAGAGATCTGAACACAGCACAAAAACCAACTTGGAAGGAGAGGAGAGCTCAAGAAAGACTCCCTCTCGAGTCACAGAATGGCTCAGGTAGGAAGGGACCTTAGACATTATCTACTACAACCTCCCTGCCATGGGCAGGGACACTTCGCAACCAGACTTGGCTGCCCGAGGCCTCACCCAGCCTGGCCTTGAACACCCCCAGGGAGAAGTCATCCACAACCTCCCTGGGCAACCTGTTCCAGAGTCTCACCACCCTCCTACTGAAGAACATCTTCCTCAGCTCCAGTCTCATCCTGCTCTCCCTCAGCTTCAAACCCTTCCCCCTTGTCCTGTCTCTAAACACCCTCAGGAAAAGTCCCTCTGCAGCCTTCTCGTAGGCTCCCTTCAGGTATTGGAAGGCAGCTCTAAGGTCTCCCCAGAGTCTTCTCCAGGGTGAGAAGAGAAACTCAAGCAACTATTTGCTTCTCCAGGCTGACATCAACAACCCAGTCAGTGCATCTGCCCAGTGCCTCCAACCACCCTGCAGTTTGCTCTTAGGGCTGGGCTGCAACGATAATCATCCCTGTGGCAAGCCACCTCTTAATACTGCTGGCAGCCTCTGGGTACTCCAGAGTTAAAAGCAGCAACCAGCAGGGAGAACAGGGTAGGATGCTGCTTGAAGCTGCCTGAACGCTGATCCTGAGCACCAACCAAGGCAGTGGCTGCTTGGCAGGTCCCCCAGCTTCTTAAGCACAGGAGAGGCTGGGAGGGCTGGGCAGCAGCACGGTGGAGTTCCACAGTCCAGCCCTCTCTCAGCGCCTGCTTCCTGCACAGTCAGCTGGGCAGGTCCTCCCACTCCTACATTTATGGCCCCAGAAAAGCGTCATCCAGCATGTGAAGGCCAACAGATGATATAAAAAGACAGTCAGAACTTTGTAACACAGCAAGCAAGAGGGGGGGAGGAACCAACCCCACCGTTGGGTGAAGCAGCCATGCACTGCCTTGTTCAATCCCCCCTTCAGGAAGGACTCAGCCACCCTCCCTCTGCGCACGGAGAAGCACAGCCAGCAGGTCGAGGGAGGTGATCCTCCCCCTCTGCTCTGCTCTGGGGAGACCCCACCTGGAGCACTGTGTCCAGTTCTGGAGCCTCTATGACAGGAAAGATCTAGAGGTGCTGGAAGGTGTCCAGAGAAGGGCCACGAGGAGGAGCAGAGGGCTGGAGCTGCTCTGCTCTGAGGACAGACTGAGGGAGTTGGGGTTGTGCAGTCTGGAGAAGAGAAGACTCCCAGGAGACCTCATTGTGGCCTTCCAGTATCTGCAGGGGGCTCCAGGAAAGCTGGGGAGGGACTTATGAGGGTGTGAGGGAGTGATAGGACTGGGGGGAACAGAAAAAAAAAATAGATATGAGGAGATTGATATTGGATGTGAGGAAGAAGCTCTTCCCCAGGAGGGTGGTGAGAGCCTGGCAGAGGTTGCCCAGGGAGGTGGTGGAAGCCTCATCCCTGGAGGTGTTGAAGGCCAGGCTGGAGGTGGCTGTGAGCAACCTGCTGTAGTGTGAGGTGTCCCTGCCCATGGCAGGGGGGTTGGAACTGGATGATCCCTGAGGTTCCTTCCAACCCTGACAATTCTCTGATTCTAACTGCTGTGGAGGGGGGTGTGGGTCAAGCCTTGTGTGCATTATCCACACCTCCACACTCCACCCCACTACCAACAGCCCAGGTAGCTCTGACACTGATTCAGTCTTCTACAATCTGCTGCTGATCTGCAGCATATATATTAAGGAAAAAGAAAGAAGAAAAATAAGCCAGAACCCCACAGCATCTTAGAAGGGCCTGGGTTGGAAAGAACCTCCAAAGGTCATCCAGACCAACCCCCTCTGCACTAAGCAGAGGCATCCTCAACCAGGTTGTCCAGAGTCCTCTTGAGCCTCACCTTGAACACCTCCAGAGATGAGGCCTCAACCACCTCCCTGGGCAACCTGTTCCAGTGTTCCACTACCCCCACAGTAAAGAACTCTTCAATCCAGCTCTTTGGAATTCAGTGGCCCAGCTCCCTTCACTGCTGAGGGCAAGAACCTAAAAGCACGGCACAGGTGGACAAATGCTTTTTGACCTGCAGGCCGGTTCCCAGCACAGGACCCACACTCCTCAGAAGAGGGGACAGATCCATTAGGACCTGAGGATCAGGGCTCCTTTATCCTGATAGCCAACTGCTGCTCACATGCAGCTTCTCAATTACTCATGTTTACAGTGCCTGGCTAAAAAGCAAACAAATAAATATGCTCCAATAAAAGCAGCAAGCACGTAACCAGAAGCCAGCACGTTGGAAATAAAACAACTCTCCCCATCTCTGAGGAGTGCCAGGAATCATCTCAGCAGCAGCAGCAGTTAGAAATTCCCATTAGGAGCACCATTAAAATGCACCAAAGCATCTCCACCTCACCCAGGAAGAAAAAGAAGAAGGAGGAAAAAAAAAAAAAACCCAAACCCCAACCCATCATAAATGAGAGGTGAGGGGAAATAGAAACTGAAATCCTTTGTGGTTTCTCTCACTGTGGTGAGAAACACTTCCCTGTCTTTTACCACAGCAACCAAGACTGAGAAGAACAAGAAAAAAAACTGCAGAGAGATATATATGAGAAGTGGTGTTTCAAAGCACTCCAACAATGAAAAAAAAAAAAGAAGAGAAACCTCAAGAGCAGCCATGCACTTCCTTCCCAAGTTCAAACCCTGATGACTCTTCCTCACACTCCACCATCACTTGGCTTTTTTGGGTTGGATTTATTATTTTGGGGGGGAGGGAGGAAGTTGTTTTGGTGCACAAAAGGTGCCTGCTTTACAACAACCCAGAGCAGCACCACCCCAAAAGGTCCCAGGCTTTGGTGGGGGGGGGGTGGGCTCCTCACAATAAATCTCTCTGTCAGCCTGGCAATGCTGAGACAAGAAACTCATTGGAGTTCAACCACTTCTTCGGGCAACTCCTGAAAGCAGCAGAGCTCACAGGTTGCTGCTGACCCCCTCCTCCCCCAGCACCTGCCAAGGCACTGAGCACATCACTGTCTCGTGGTTAATCAACAGCAATTTTTCTGCAATACAATATTCTCCCCCTTTCCTCACAGCCACCTCCTCGCCCAAAGGACTGCCCTGGACCAGAGGGCAACGTCCAACACCTTGAGATCAAGTTTCATCAGCGATTAGAACTGTTATTCCCCCCCACACACACACTGCTTCCCTACAACTTTGGTTTAGGCTTCACCAAACTAACTGTCACTTGATGGAGTGACAGGGGAAAAATCCTCAGAGCTTCTACGAGGCAGAAACTCCCTCCCCCAACCAGAGCCTTCAAATCCTTGAAGGTTTGGGAAAGGCCTCTCAGTAACACACAAGGGGAAAGCTCCACATCGTAGGAGCAAGGCAAGAAACCCCTGCAAGGAGCACAGAGGAGCCATCACCTGGCACACAGCTCGAGGTGGGCAATGGGCTGCACCCAGTGAAAGGCTGGCAGCAAGCATCCTAAAAGCAAGAGCCTTGCTTACACCAGTATTAACCACACAGATCAGTGCCCACCACTAATCATTCAGGTTTGGGGTGGTTTGTTTGGGTTCTCTTTTCCCTGGTAAATCTGATGCTGACTCTCATTCAACTGTACCTTTTAGAAAAGCAGAAAGGATTCTTGAACACTTGGAATTATTTCTAAAGTGAAATCTTTAGATCCAGTGGGATCTTCTTAACCCAGATCTATCCTATAGTGCCAACCTATTTTGAAACAGCTGTTTCTGGGGGACTGCTTTAGGGAGGCATGAGAGCGAGGGACACAGTCCCTCACCGACAAGGAGCCTTACAGAAACTGTCACAGCATCCTCCAAGAGCACAAACATCAAGCCCTCGATTTTTACCTTTCACCTGAAGAGCAGCAACATGTTAATGGCCGAGGATTCACAGCGAGAAAGCAAGCCCTGTCCTTCCTGATCACCATGCAACAATGTCACTACTGGAGGCCTCCAAAGGGCTGGCCTCACATCACCCCCTGTCAAGCTTCCCATTTGCTTTCACGAGGCTCATCCTCATTCTTCACCTGGACCTTTCCTGGCTTGCCAGCTCCTGACAGACCCCAAGGGAAAGAGCTCAATCCACCAGATCTGCCTTCTATTTCGGCCTGAGATGCCACCGTATTCCAGACACACAGGCAATGACAAATCACAGGACCCTGGAAAACTGTAACTTCCATTTCCATCTGAGGGCTACCTGGACACCACCATCCAACTCGCTGCTGAAGGATATAAAATGCCTGAAATCTAAGCTGGCTGCTCCTCTAACTGCTTACCACCCCTTTTAACCTTATCTAACCAGGGACTAGTTACCCATCTGCACAGCCACACGACACTGCTACGTTCCCATCTGAACAGCCACATCCTTATCGCTGCAGGGCTGATCTCCACCTCTGAAGGCAATGCTAGCACACCAGAGCCATTTCCTCGTCGGACACACAACTCCTGCACCCTCACTGCAAAATTCACTGCACCGAGCTCCCAACGCTGCCGGCCGAGGAAACTCTCTGCTTTGGGAGCTGGGGGCCAATCCGCCCCCACAAGATGTTCACCCGGGAGCCCCGAAGTTCACCGAGGGGACCGAGAAGAATCGACTCCACCGGCAAACCTTCGACAGGCCACGGAAGGCCGGGGCAGGCTCCGGGGAAGCCTTTGCTCCCAGCCCATTTCCAGGCGTGCGTGTGCCGCCTGCATCGAGAAGCAGCGATTTCAGGAGCGCCCCGGTTCCTGCTTGTGTCAAAATCCATTCTGACAGAGAACGCATCACGAAAAAAAACACAACAAAACCAACGACCGAATAAAAAAAAAAAACAAACCCAAACGAAAAAAAAAAAAAACCCAACCACCGAAGCCCAACAAACAAAGGACAGCCAACGAGGCGGCCGGGCCGGCACCGGCAGGAAGGCCACACCGAGCGCCAGGCTCGGAGGCGGAGACCGCTCGTCGCTCCCGCCGCTGCCCTACCACGCCCGCTCCCTGCCACGGCCCGGGCGCGGCGGGGCCGCGCAGCCACCCGGACCTGTCAAGCCCCGGGGCCGGGGCGGCCGGGCGGGCCAGGCCCCGCGGAAGGAGCCGGCGGCCCCCGCGGGCCCGGCTGGGCCCCGGCGTTCCTCACCCAACAGCAGCAGCTTCAGCTCACGGCGGGCGTCGCGCTTGTCCCTCCGCAGCTGCTTCTCGATCTCGGCGTTGATGCGCTTCGACTCCTTCACCTCGTCGCTCAGGCAACAGGCCATCATGGACTCCAGAGTCATGGTCGCGCCGCGGCCGGGACGCCCCCGCCCACCCCCCCCCCCCCGGCACCGATCACCGTCCTCCGCACGGCCGGGAGCCCGGCCCGGCCCCACGCCCGGCGCCCTCTTCCTTTGCCTCCCCACCCTCCCTCCTTTCGCGGCGCCGGCCCGGCCCGGCCCCGGCCTCAGCCCCGATTCCTGCGGCCGGGCCTAGCGCCGCCGCCGCCGCCGCCGCTGCCCTCCCTCGCCCGGCTGCGCCGCCCGCCGCTCCCTCCTCACACAGCCCCACCGAGCCAGCGACGAGCCGGCGCAACCCAACCCGCTGCCGCCGAAAACAAGCTCTGACTGACAGCAGCCGCTGCCAGTGGGAGAGGGCGGCGGGCGGCGGAGGCGGGCCCAGGCCGGAGGGGCGGGGCGCGGCGGCCAACGGGAGCGCAAAGTTCGGTTGGCCGGCGGCGGGGGAGGGCGCTGGGACGCGCGTTCCCAGAGCGGGGCGGGGCCGCCGGGCATTGTGGGACGGTGGCGGACCGGGGCGGGCCGGGGCTAGGCGGCGGCCGGGACGGTGGGCCCGGGGGCGTCGGCGCAGATAAGCGCCGAGCTAGTGCCCCCTCCCCCCCGCCCCTTCCCGGCTCGCTGCGGGCCCGCGGCCTCGCGGCCTGGCCTCGCCGGACGCTATGTCGGCGGTGCAGGGCGGGCCCCGCGGCCTTGGGGGCCTTGTGGCACTTCCCGTACGTCCCGGGACCCGCCCGCCACTCGGGATGCCCTGCGCCGCCCCGGCGGAGCCAGCCCGGCCTGGCCCTTGCTCGGGGGAGGGCCTGCCTCAGCCGTAGGCCCCGTAGCCCCAGCCGGCCCGGCCTCCCTGTGCCGCCCACGGCTGCGGCAGTCCTCGATGCAGAGGAAAATCCCGAGGCACACAAGCGCCAGCCCTGCGCTCCCAGGCTCTGGCGGCCGCCGGCTCCTTGGCTGCATCCTGCCGGAGATGAGCCAGACAGGGGCAGAACCTGTCGGCCAAACTCTCCCGAGTGCCTCCTCCGAGCCATCCCTCATTCTGCGTCTCTCCAGGCAGGGGTCTCACAGAGGCGTCTTTAACCCCGGGTTCCCCTTTTCTGCTTACTAGGTCCCTGTTGCCCTACGACTCTGAGCTGCAGCCTGATGCAACCCATTCAAGCCAGAGCCGGTAGAGCTTTTAGCTACCTTTCTGAGCAACCCCACCGTGTCCCACAGGAACCTGCCCCAGCAGATCTGCCACCTGGACTCTCACACCCCACCGGTGAGCACTCCTCCAGTCAGCTGCAGCTGGAGATGGGGCGGGGGGGGGCGGTTTGAAATCAAATCAGCTGAGTTCCATCCCAGTAACCTCAGGACTATTTTCCTTCAGTCAGGCATTGGCCACAGCACAGTGAACACTGACAGGGACTGGAGACCCAGTACAGGGTGCCCCAGCCAGCCACATGCTCTCCCCAGAGTCTTTCACACACAAAGACAGAACTCTGGAAATTCAGAATATTCTTCCCCCCCCCCCCGTCCCAAATCACCCAGCAGCAGATTCTGCCAAAATCCACATCTCCCACCACCCTTTCAGATGGATACCAGGGCTCCAGCTGCTGCAAGCTGTCCTGGGATGGTGGAGCATCTTGCATCCACAAGACTCCCTCCATCCCACCCTTGTGGATCCTCAAGTGCTTCAGTGCGTGCATTTCAAGTCACTCCTCCCAGAAAGAGCAGGCAAAGACAGACCTCTGCACATTCCATATGGCAGGTAAACAGAACCACACTTCCTTTTCCAAAGGAGAAGTCTCTTCCCAGCTTCCTCTCCCCCTGCTTGTCTCGCTTTCTCCTGCTCCATCTGCTATTTCTTTGTCTCAGTTTCAAGTTCCCTAACCCTTCAGTTCAGCCACTCTCTTGTTCTGCTTTTTGCAGGGGCTTTGGCATCCTTATGGACACCCAGCTCCAACACTGCCCATTTTGTCTGCTTGCAGTGTGTCCCCACACCTCCTGGGCTGGGCTCACCTTTCCCAGTCTCCCCTGCCTGGAGGTCCATATGCAGCCAGGCTTTTTGATGGTCCAAGGCATGACTGAGCTGCTCTATACCTGTCCTACTTGTTACCTGCCTAACTTGTGGCACGGTGTGCCAAGTCCCTACCTCGTGGCAGTCTGGCTGATACAGGAACATGAGACACTCACAAACAACAGGTTCTGGTTTCCACTTCAATTCCACCTGCTCCTCTTATACCTGTGCTATTCCCATGAGCTCTTGGCCTCAATTGAAAGATAACTTCCACCCCTCCAGTGGCATCTCCATAGTTTGGCCTTTCACAGCATCAAAACTCACCTCACCACCTTGTGTCCTTGTACTTTCTCTTCCAGATGTCCCACAGCTGAGAGAGGACTGTTAGTGCCTCCTGACTGATCTCTGGTGAAGGAGGTGCAGTCATTTTGCTTTGGCAGCCAAAAATTCCTCTGCAGAAGCACTCAGGACATCCAGAACTGAAGTCACAGAGGGGTGCTCAGTGCCACAACCTCCTGCCCTTTGGAACTCTGGATGGTGCTGAAGGAGGCAGGAAGGCTTAAGTTCCTGTAACCCCTGCAACAGTGCTCTGACCTCAGGCAAGCCACTCAACCTCTTTACACGTCCTCAGGCTGCAAGTGCAAGCTAGATCCTGTCTCAGGAGCATGCTAAAGAGTTACCTAGTCAGGATTGCTAGGCTGCTTTGATCCACAAGGTGCTATATGCTAGAGGCTGTTTTGGTTCCCTTCCCCTAGGCAGGATTAAAATCTAAAGGCCAGAAGATCCTGAAGCAGCTTTCACATCTTGCCCCCAGAATTAAGGAGGAGCAATATTTGCATCCATCCTGTGGACCTTGAGCTTGGTTCCTGCTGAGAGGCATCACTTCTGATGACTCCTGGTCAAACTATCCATCCAAGAGGGACAGAACTGCTAATCTCCAAGCAGCAATTGTCTGTTCAACCCTTCCCCTTCTGCCCTAATAGAAGAGTTGGGGTGCTCAGAGACCTCACCCTAGAAAACAGGTCTGGGATTACCCTCAGCTTCATCCCCAGTGTGCTGTGCAGTTCCCTATGCCTCAACAGGGCTGCTGTGTCTGTAGCCTCAGATGTTCCTCTTCCCTCAGTCATCTGTCAGCAGATGTCACTGACTCCCAGGCATCCTCCCCAGTCCCCTCAGAGCAGCAGCTGCTTGCCTCATCTGTCTCTCCCACCCCACCTCTATTCTCCAGCAGGCTGGCAAGGGGCACAAGATAGGGGAGCAGAGTGGGGTGGAAATCCATGTGGGGTGTTGTGGCTTCTCAGGCTCTCCAGGAAGGACTTAATGAGGAATATTTTCCAGCAGGCTGATCCTGAACGTGTCAGGCAACTTCAGAGCAACTCTTTTCACAGCCCACACTTGCAGCAGTTGATATGAAGCACCAAATAAATAAATAAATGAAGCCATTCATTTCTAGAGGCAGGTCCCTGCCCTTGTAAAGGCTCTTCAGTCACTGAGCCCATCAGGGTGCACCCACACTTGCTGGAAAGCATTGCAGCAACTTCAAAGTCCCATCCCCTTCCTTCACTCTGGCCCCATTTGAGCTCCAGATGTGGGAGAGCAGAGGAGAGCAGGGGACAGCCCAGCTGCATTTTGCTGCAGCTGCCTGATCAACAAACCTAATTGAGAAACATTTCCATTGCTTGGAAAACAAACAACAAACAAACAAACAAAGGCAGCTGGCAAGCAGGCTGTGAGGAAATGATCCTGCACCTCAGTGCAGAAACCAGGTGCTTGGAGCACAGGATCCCAGGTCAGCTGCACACATCCACACAGGGATCCTCTGGAAGCCAAGCACGTGCCCCCTTTCAGCAGGTACCTTGCTGAATCAGGACCCTGATCATCTGCTTTGTGATCATTTGGTAAGCTGAAGAACCAATCCCTCCAGCTGCTGGGGAGAATTACTTGCCCACAGTTCACCTTTCAGCTGGGCTTTCAGCAGCAGAGGTGGTGCAGGGGGTGGATCCCTCCTCACAACTTGGGAGCAGCACTGTCAGCTGGAAGGGCCTTGCTTCCTATCGTTTTATACCTTCCAGCTGCTGGAAAGATGCAATGTGGGGTCCCACTCCTTGATGTGTCTCTCTCCAGGAAATGACAGTGCAGAGCTAGAACCCTCATTTCCCAGCTCAGGAGGTGTCCAGTGATAGTTGTCCCTCCCCAGGAAGCAGGTCAGAAGCAGTAGCTCATAGTCTGAGGGGAAAGAGAAATGGCTCAGACAGCAAGGGCAAAACACAGGGGGAACATCACCAAGAAGGGAGGGGGAGAAAGCAGAGAGGTGGTCTGCAAGTGAGGAGAGCAAGCCAGCAAGGACACAGGCACGTTCCTGCCATGGCCTTTGCCAGGAGGCACCCCCTGGCTGCTACCAGCTCTGCACAAACATGGCAGCTGACACCAGGGTGTCACAGAATCACAGAGTTGGTTCAGGTGAAAGGGACCTCCAAGACCATTGGGTCCAACCATCAACCTAACCCCACCATGGCCACTAAGCCACGTCCCAAAGTGCCATGGCCACAGGTTTCTTGAATACCCCCAGGGATGGGGACTCCACACCTCCCTGGGCAGCCAGTGCCAATCCCTGACCACTGGCAGAAATGAGGCCTCCCCTCAGCCTCTCCTTCTCCAGACTAAACACCCCCAGCTCCCTCAGCTGCTCCTCCCCAGCCCTGTTCTCCAGACCCTACCCCAGCTCTCTTGCCCTTCTCTGAACCCACTCCAGCACTTCAATATCTTGCAGTGAGGAGCCCAAAACCGAAGCCAGTACTCAAGCTGTGACCTCACCAGTGCCCAGTCCAGGAGGACAATCCCTGCCCTGCTCCTGCCCGGCCGCACCGCTGCTGATCCAGGCCAGCTTGCTGGGGGCCTTCTGGCCACACCGCTGGTTCGTCTTCTGCCCCCCAGGTCCTTTTCTGCTGGACCAGAAGAGAAGCCTCTTCCCCCCCCGCCCCAAGGCCGGTCTCGCCGCCGGGGATCCCCCGGGAGATGACCGGGGCGGGGGCGCAGACGGGGCCGCGCTCGGCAGAGGGCAGCAGCGGAACGGAGCCGGTCCCGGCGCCGGGCTCCCCCAGCACCGCTCCGTAGCGAGTGGCCGGGGCCGAGCACCCACCGCCCCCGGGCCCCCACCTCGGCTCTCAGGACCGCACAGCCCCTTCCAAAGCGCCGCACAGCCCCGACCCTGCCCGGAGAAGGGTGGCAGAACCGGGGCGATAGGATCCATCGCTATGCCCTGGTCACCTCCAGGACCACATCCGTGGAATCACACAACAGACCGAGTCCCTAACACCACCAGGGCCCCTAAACCATGTCCCCACAACGTGCCATGGCTACATGTTTCTTAAAACCCCCCAGGGATGGGGTCTCCACCACCTCCCTGGGCAGCCTGTGCCAATCCCTGACCACTCCTGCAGCAAAGAAAAATTTCCTGATCCAACCTAACCCTCCCCTGGCACAACCTCAGGCCATTTCCTCTTGTTCTATCACCTGATGCTAGGGGGAAGAGACCAACCCCCACCTCACTGCAGCCTCCTTTCAGGCAGCTGTAGAGGGCAATGAGGTCTCCCCTCAGCCTCCTCTTCTCCAGGCTGAGTTCCCTCACAGCTGCTTCTCCCAAGGCCTGTTCTCCAAGCCCTTTGCCAGCTTCTTTGCCCTTCTCTGGACCCTGTTCCAGCCCCTCAATCTCCTTCTTGAAGTGAGGGCCCAAAACTGAACCCAAAGATCCCTTGACACCAGGGAGAAGAGACCATCAGGCATCACCACCTGCTCTGGGGACCTACTGACAGGGACTGGGGACCTGCTAACCAGGGTGCCCCCCGGCCAGCTGTGTGCTTCCCAGGCCCTCATGCAGCTTCCCAGAGCCAGTAACCCAGTTCAGCCCTTTCGGGCCCACCAAGGAGCTGCTGGCCCCCCAGCTCCACGCTGCAGGTCAGAGCCACGCAGCAGCTCTCTGCTGCCTGCTGGGATGTAAAGCTCTGCTTAAAGCTGGCTGGTGGGAGGGACGGACAGGACAGGACACCACACCACATCCCTCTTTGATCAGGGTTTCCTGCTGCTCACCGTTTTCCATCAAAACAAATACACAAACCCAACAAACAAACAGCAACAACAACCACCTGACCCCAAACAACCAAAGACACCACAAAAAGAAACAAAAATGAAACAAGAAAAACCCTGACCCAAACAACCAAACACACCACAAAAAGAAACAAAAATGAAACAAACCAACCCCCCCTCCAAGCCCCCAAACAAACACTGAAAAAAAGCCTAAACAAACCAACCCCCCCCCCAACTTTAAAGCCCCTCCCCAGTGTTTCTGTAGCCTCACGCCTGCTCCCCCTCCTTTTTCATCCCTTTCAAGGTTTTCCTGCCTCACCTGCCACAGCAGCAGCAGCAATTTTTCCCCTCCTGCAGTCTTGGGAAGGGTTGGCATCAATTAGACACTTACCCTGAGCTCTCATCAGCGCTAATGAGAGGCCAGGACCACTGGGATCACTGAAGTAGTCTCTGGAACAGAGCAAAGAGAAAGGATTGCAGCAGCCCTGGGAGCACCATCCCTCAGGCGCGCAGCATTGCTGTGCCACCAGGTCAGCCCCGGGGACCTGCCCGGGGAGGGGTGGGCAGGGACTGCCGAATTCCTGGCTGCATTCAGGTGCTTAAGGAACAAAGCCAGGAAAAAATGACTCCTGCCCAGGTGCTCGGGAGGACACTTGAGCTGCCTCTCATCTGCCTGGTTTGAAAATGAGCTCACATTTAAGGGCCAGAGCACCTTGATGTCCAGCCTGGGGATCCACTGACCACGATCTGCAGGCTCAGGTGTAATGGGGTCACCTACGGCACTGCAGCTACTGGCTGGGATTATTTTTTAATGAGGCTTATTCCCTCCCCAGCTGTAAACACTGGGCCTGACTCCCACCCCGAGTTCTCTCCTTCTCACACAGGTTCATCACAGCTGCTTGGACTTCACCTCTCCTTTGGCTGCTCCACCATCCACCCTGACTCCTCTTTGGCCTGGCTGCCCTTCCCCCTCATCCTTTGCCAGCACCCCGGGAGGACAGGACAGAGGCCAACATAAAACAGGGAATGTTTTCCACCAGGGACACTGAGACCCACAGCCAGAACGTGGTCCAGTGGTGCCTAAGAGTCAAGGATAAAGCAGGGCAGTTCAGCTCCTGCCAGGAGATCACTGCTGGGCTTGTCTCACAGCACCTCATCCTGAGGGTGCCCACAGCACCCTGCGACTGCCTTACCCCAGTCTCCCCAGCACCTCTTCCAGCACAGAACCTCCTCCCTCCAGCGCTACGGCTACGGAGCATCCACTGCCAGCCTCACCTCCCACAGGAGGGCACCAGCAAGCCACAGGCCACAGAAATACTGCCAAGCTGCCTCCAGCCAGCTCCTGCCCTTTGACACCTCCTTCCCCTCCTCCCCCCGGGTGTTTCAGGTCGGGATCGGGACCCTGCCACTCTTTAACCCCTTGGTGGCCAGGGCACGGCCAGCAGTTTCCACCACACGCCAGCACAGCTCCTGCAGCGAGGCAAAGCCAAGCATTGTGTGCCAGATGAAAGCAGCTCTACACCAGTGAAAAACATGACAGTGGTGCCACCCTTGCACGACCTGAGACTCCTTCCTCATCGATTCCTCCATCTCCTCCCCTGTGCCGCTGGTCCCAGTCTGTCAGTGCCGCCCTGGAAGCCACAAAAGGTACTTAATAAGCACCTGCAAGAGGTGCATGAGGGCTGGCCCTAAAGCCTGAGCATGCCAAGTGTCATTACTGCACAGCAGGTGTCAAACCTTTCAGCCTCCCCCCCAAATT
Source organism: Colaptes auratus (assembly GCA_015227895.2). Classification (NCBI taxonomy): domain Eukaryota; kingdom Metazoa; phylum Chordata; class Aves; order Piciformes; family Picidae; genus Colaptes; species Colaptes auratus. Next base: position 7,961,102 of record JAAWVA010000037.1, on the reverse strand, counting down.
ATGTCGTGGGGTTGTTTTTTTTCCAAGCTCTTCAATGGCCTGTCACAGGAAGATGCCACAAGGAGATTTGAGTTCTCTGAAAAGAAGGGGGTGGGGGGAAAGGCCCCCAGATCAAACCCACTGACAAACACAGCCTGTGACAGCCCAGGGTTTCTTTTTTCCCCCCCCAACCTCAGCTTTCACAGCTGGTTTGGCATGGCTGTTGGAGGTGGGCTCGGGGCACAGTAAATCAGGATAACAAACCTACATTTACCGTGATCCTTTCATCCCCCCCACCCCACCCCAAGTCGAGGAGCCCAAAGAACATCATTTAATTGCACTCAACCTGCACACAGGATTCACATAAATAAAGGAATGATGAATTAGCACAGCTGTGCTGCAGCATTCACATGAGTTACTAAGACACAATCTCCTCCTGCAATCAATCCAGCCTCATGCTTCAGTGTTTTGTCATAAATTGAGGTCAGGAAGAAATGTTCTTCCTACCTGGAATGCAGCACTGCTAAACTAGCTGAGTACAGGAAGACACTTAAGGGTGTAGCAATCTGTCTTCCCCCTGCAAACCTCAGAAAACCCTGCAAATATTCATTTGATGGAGCTTCCATGCACTAGATGAGCACTGATCCTGCACTGGGGGGGGGGGGGGGGGCAGGAGGATTGTGATGTAGGGTGGCCAGGAGAGATTATCTGCCTCACCTTAGGCAGGAGGAAAGCCTGGATGATCCCTTTGACCTTAAAATGGGTGTCTCACTACTCCCTTTGCCCAGCAAAGGGAGCAGGAGCAAGGTCTGGGTCCTTGCCATGCCCACGACACACAGTGAGCCTGGAATAGAAGCTCCTCCTTTGCCCACGGCAGCCACCCTGCGGGTGGCTCCCACCAGCAGGCTCAGGCTTTGCTCCCTGCGCAGGGGATCCACATGCTGCCTCTGGGAACTAATTGGCCCGGGAGCCTCTGCATGGTCAGAGGGTCACTGGATTCCTCTGGCTCTCCTGACCGTGTTACAGCTTCAAACTTCCTGTTTATCTCCGACCAAACGCCTGGCAGACACCACCCGGAGCTAAAAGCCCTCCTCGGGAGGGAGCTGGAGCCGGCAGTTGCAGGCATCCTTGCCATGTGCTTCCTCATCACGCCTCAGCTGCAAAATCCCTTTCCTGCTTCCTGCGAGGAGTGTCAAACTGTTCCTTGCACTCTGGCTGGTAAAAGGGATGATAATTACCCCTAATGGGTCTGCAACAAAAACACCGGGCACAGCAGAAGCAAGGGGGAAGCAGCCGCCGCCGTGAGGGATGGAACCCGGTAATTCCCAGTCCCTGATGAAAACAAGACCAGAGAGGGTGGAAATGTTTTGCCAGCTGTAAAAAGCCTGCCCGAGGTTTTTCCTCGGAGAAGAGCTCTTTCTGCCCACAGGCCATCCTTGGCAGGGCCACGTCCATGGGGCAGTTTCTCTTTTTTCTTCAGCTGCTCTTTGAAGATCAAGACAAAGACCCCCACAGAGCTGCCCCGGCCAGCACTGGCCCTGGCTGCTGAACTCTGGCTCTGACTCCTCTGCCGGGGTCAGGAGGAATCTGCCCCTCTAATCCCGTGCTGGTGAGGCCACACCTCGAATGCTGGGGTCAGTTTTTGGCTCTTCACTCCAGGAAGGACATTGAGGGGCTGGAGCAGGTCCAGAGAAGGGCAACGAAGCTGGGGAAGGGCCTTGAACACAACTCTTGTGAGGAAGAGCTGAGGGAGCTGGAGTTGTTCAGTCTTCAGAAGAGGAGGCTGAGGGGAGACCTCATTACAGCTCTCTGAAAGGAGTTTGGAGGCAGTTGGGGTTGGTCTCTTTCTCACATGCAACAAGTGACAAGGACAAGAGGAAACAGCCTCAGGTTGTGCCAGGGGAGGTTCAGGTTGGATGTTAGGACAAATTTTTTCCCAGAAGGAGTTCTCAGGCACTGGAACAGGCTGCCCAGGGAGGTGGTGGAGTCACCATGCCCTGGAGGGGTTTAAAAGATGCTGAGGGATGTGGTCTAGTGGCAGTGCCTTAACAGCAGTGGTGGCATTGTGAGCTCCAGGTGAGCAGCTGGACTCGATGAGCTCAAAGGACTCTTCCAGCTTCAACACTTCTATGCTTCTAGGGTTTTAAATGCACACTATGGGTTGCAGCCACCTGACCCCATGGCCATGGCACTGGTGTCACCATTGGTGTCATAAGGACCTTTCCTATGCAGGCATTTGGCCACCTGCTTGGAGGTGGCAGGGCCTAAAAGCCCTGTGCCTGAGGGGTGGGTGAGATGGTTGCTGGCAGCAGCAGGGGTGGCACTGCCATCCAGCTGGTGGCAGGAGGACCCTCAGCCCCACTGCCCATTCCAGCCCTTGGCTGCAGCAGGGAGATTTGCATGGCTGATGGGGGTGGTGGCACAGAGAGCTGGGAGGTGGTGAGGGAGAGGAAGAAACAGAGAGACCGCAGAGACAGATTGCTTATAAATCACTCCGGGGCTGCCAAGCCCTTGCCAGGCATCTGGGAGATTGTGTTATGCTATCTGGAGAAAGTTTAATATAAAAAGCCAATAATCCCCGTGATAAAAGGATGATAAGAGGCAGCATGGCCTCAGGTCCCACAGGAGCTGGCCTGGATGCAGTCAGGGATGCCCCAGCCTCCCCCAGCATCCCTGTCACCACCGCTGCCCCAACCCCTCTGGCCTCCCCAGCAAAGCTGCTCAGGGATGGGTAGTGGGATGCAATGTAGGTGCCATGTGGGCAGACCTGTCCCCAGACCCTCAGCTGGAGATCTGCCTCTGCCCAAGCTGTGAAGACTCAGAGCAAAGCAGGCAGCCATGGTGCTGCGTGGCAGCGTCAGAGGGATGGGGATGGGGCAGGTGAGAGACTGCCAGGCAGCCCAGCAAGATGGGAACCTGGTGCTCAAGTGCCAACCATGCATCAAGTTGGAAGGGAGCCTTGAAGGGCATCTTGTCCAACCCCCCTACAGTCATCAGGGACATCTCCAACTAGAGCAAGTTGCTCAGGGCCCCATCGAGTTTGATCTTGAATGCCTTCAGGGACGAGGCCACAACCACATCTCAGGGCAACATTCCACCATTCCAACATTTCACCACCCTCACTGTGTAGAACTTCCTCCTGATGTCTAACCCAAATCTCCCCTGATCCAGTTTCAAACCACTGCCCCTTGTCATAGAGCTACAGGCCCTTCTGAACAGCCCCTCCCGAGCCTTCTTGCAGCCCCCTTCTGATACTGTAATGCAGCTCCAAGGTCTCCCTGGAGCCTTCTCTTCTCCAGGCTGAGGCTGAACATCCCAAACTCTTTCAGCCTGTCTTCACAGGAGAGGTGCTCCAGCCCTCTGATCATCTTTACAGCCTCCTCTGGACCCACTCCAGCAGGTCCAGGGGACATTAAAGTCAGAAAGGAAACTCAGCACAAGGGTTTTGCTGCCTTGCTACTGGTGAAGATGGGCTGGGAAAACAGGGATGGTGGAAGGGAAGAAGCCCTCAGGCACCAGCAGTGTGGCATGGGCCAGGCCCTGGCTAATAGCCCACAAGATGCCAACCACTGTGGCTTATAAAATGCCTCACAGGTGTCTGAGCATGGGCTGGCAGTGGGGGGGGGACAGCAGTCTGCAAAGGCAGGCTTCACATCCTGGGGAGGGACTGGGATTTGTTAGCAGCTGGTGTAGGGATGGCAGCTGAAATTCATGAGTTTGGGTGGGTCTCAGCCCTGCTTCTACTGGAAGGAGTCCACAGCATCCAAACCACAACTGAGAAGCAAAGGAGGAGCTGCTGGCTGAACCATGCCACCTCCAGTGAGGTCCTTTCCACGCTGCTGCTCAGGGAAGCCTGAATTCCTCCGACTCCAACCTGCACAGCACTTCTCTGTGTGCTCAGCTTCAGGCGTTGGGACTCGAGTGGTGGGAAGGGCAAAAAAAAAGTCTTCCTTGTGTCGGGGCCTGCACTGCTGCTCTGCCTTTTTGTTTCATTTCTTCCTCTTCAACTCCAGGTAAAAGAGACAATAGTCTTAGGGTAAAAGCAGAACCTTGGAGCCTACATTTCCATTGCAATGACAGCGTGACTTTCACCTCGTGTCCAAAGCTTCAGATGGAGAAAATGTCTGTGCAGCCTCTTCTCCTTGAGCCAGTGCTGGAGTGGGATGGAATATCTGAATAATTTACAAAGGCTCTTCATTACACAGATTTATTTTTGGCAGCTTTGTGAGACTGCTCCTTTTAGGAACGAATAGGAAGTTGCCCTGGTCTCATTAGGACATCCCTGCAAGAACCTTTCCTGCTGGGGCTGGGGACTGGGACAGCCAATGGCTCCATTAGCAATGCTAAATATAACCCCCTGGTCCCCAGGTAACCAGGCTCCAGCAGGAGTGGCCAGCGACCTGGCGAGGGAGGATGACCCTAGGCACAAGCCCTGGAGAGTGGGAGCAGTGTCAGCACCTTCCCTCCAGCCTCTGGGAGAGTCCAGAGGGCCACAAAGAGGATCCAAGGGCTGGAGCACCTCTGCTCTGAGGACAGGCAGAGGGAGCTGGGAGGTGTTCAGCCTGGAGAAGAGAAGACTCCAGGGGGACCTCAGAGCTGCCTTCCAATACCTGAAGGGATCCTGCAGGAAGGTTGGAGAGGGACTTTCCACGTGGGTGTCTAGAGACAGGACAAGGGGGAAGGGTTTGAAGCTGAGGGACAGCAGAGTTAGACTGGATCTCAGGAAGAAGTTCTTGGGTGTGAGGGTGGTGAGACTGTGGACCAGGACAGGAACATTGACCAGCCTGGGTGGAGAGTGGCTTACCCTGTTTTCCACCCCTTATTCTGCAGGGACCTGAAGCCTGCCTGCACTATTAATAATCCTTGGCATGAAGCTGTCACAGTTTTCACTACTGTGGAGATGTGGAAGTGAAAAGGCTGCTGCACAATACACAGGAGGTGTCACAATAACTCAGCTGCTGTATTGTTCTCTTTAAAAACAAACAGCACAACAGCCCAGCCTGCAGTGCTGGAGCCATGACGGGCCGGGGGGGGTGGGGGAGGCTATTTTTAATCAGAAAATGGACTGATTTTTTTCAAAGATAGAAGCAGAGCAGCATCTGAAAGCGATGAAAGAAGGCAAAGCATAGCCTAGGCTGCATCAAAAGAAGCGTGGCCAGCGGATCCAGAGGGGCAATTGTCTCGCTCTGCTCCGGTGAGGCTGGAATGCTGCGTGCCGCTCCGGGGTCCTCAACACAAGAAGGACATTGAACTGCTGGAGAGGGTCCAGAGGAGGCCATGAGATGACCAGAGGGCTGGAGCGTCTCTCCTGTGAGCACAGGCTGAGAGACTTGGGGTGGTTGTGCAGCCTGGAGAAGAGAAGGCTCTGGGGAGAGCTTCCAGTGCTTGCAGGAGACCTGCAAGAAGGCTGGGGAGGGGCTGTTCAGAGCCAGATGCAGGTAAATTCCTTTGCCTGTGCCTTCCCTCAGCAAAGGCAGCGCCAAAAGAAAGCAAACCAAACCCATGCAGCCAAATCTGTGCAGAAGGACAGAGAAATAAGCCACAGCTGAGGGTGTTCCCTGCAGGGCCCAGCACAGTGCAGATGCTGTGGTGCCACTTCAGGTGTAAGAAATGGTAAGAAACTGGAGCAGCAAAACCTCCAGGACAGGAGGTAATGGCCTCAAGCTGCACCAGAGGGAAGCTTAAGATTGGGTAGTAGGAAGAATTTCCTTATTCCAAGAGTGGTCAGGCATTGGAAGAGGCTGGCACAGGCACCACCAGGGACATGGTCTAGTGGCCAGGGAGGTGTTGATGGTTGGACTTGAGGATCTTTGAGGTCTTTTCCAACCATAATGATTCTACAGTTGCCTCTAACCCCAGGAAACAATGATGCAAGAATTATCTTTACTGGGGAGGGGAAGGGGAGGGGGGGTTGGAGCACCCCCTAACAATGCAATAGACCTGTAGGAAGCCTCTGTGCACAGAAGCCTCAGCAAAGACCTCCTGCGGCGGTGGCTCAGCGGTGGCGTTAGCTCGGCCCTGACCACGGCCCCGGTCCCAGCTGTGGCCAGCGTTGAGCCCGGGGCCTCGCTTCGGCAGAAGCGGACGGAAGGAGTCCAGGGTCAGTGGAGCTGCCACCGGCAGGCTGCAGCACCAGCAGGAGCTGGGTAGCCCCGACCGGGGCTCAGGGAGGGCTCGGGGTCCTCGTCGAGAGAACCGGAGTGCCGGTGTGCGTACGGTACGGTCGGGGACGGTAGAGTACAGCCCTGCCCCACCGTGGGGAGCCGGGCGGCGGCGCGGAGGTCTCAGCCTGGCGCGCCGGGCACGGCCCAAACCCGACTCAGCTCCCGCACCGCTCGCAGCCTGCAGCCCCGGCCGGTGCCCGCGGCCGCCGGCACTGCGCGGCGGGGGCGGGGACCGGCGGGGGCGGGAGCGGCCGTGGGCCCGCCCGGCCCGGGGAGGCGGCGGCGGCGGCAGGTGGTGCCGAGCAGCCGCAGGACGGAGCCGGAGCCGCAGCCGCCATTAGACAATAGGCGCCGGCGGCGGGAGCGGAGCGGGGCGAGCGGCGCGGCCGAGGCGGGGCGGCCGCGGGCCCGGGGCGGCCGGGCGGGCCCGGTGCGGACAAAGGCGGCGGTGCGGGGAGCCGCGGCGGGCTCGGGAGCAGCAGCAGGAGCAGGCGGCGGCACCACCACCAGCAGCACCGGGCCGCTCCGTGCGGGGACCGAGCCGCAGCTTGACATGATGTTTCCACAAAGCCGGCACTCGGTACGGCGCGGCCGCGGCGGCCGCGGGGCGGGGCTGGTGCACGGCACCGGGGGACGGCGGGGGGTCCGCGGGCTGGCCCGCCGCGGGGGGGCCGCCCGGCCCTCCCGGTGGCGGCGCTGGAGAGGCCGAGGTGCCCGAGCGCCTCCCGCCGCCGACAAGCGAGAGGGCGGAGATCTCCGCGCCCCGCCGCCCCGGCCGGGGATCTCCGGGCCCCGCCGCGGCCGAAGCGCCCCGGCCGTTACCGAGGGGCGGTGGGGATTGGAAGCAGCGCCCGGGGAAGGGCCCCACGGGTGACCTTGGGCGCGTCCTGGGCCTCCAGCCGCCGAGCCTGGGCTCCCTTGCGGGGGCTGAGCCCCGGGGCGAGAGCAGCGGGAGCGGGGCGGGCCCGGGGCCGGAACCGGGGTGAAGGGAGGGCTGCTTGCCCTGCGCCCAGCGCTGCCTTCTCTCGTTCTAGGGCTCCTCTCACCTGCCGCAGCAGCTGAAGTTCACGACCTCTGACTCCTGCGACCGCATCAAGGACGAGTTCCAGCTGCTGCAGGCCCAGTACCACAGGTACGTGTCCCCGGGGGGGCCGCCCGGGGCTGCCCCGCAGCCTCCGCTGGCCTGCCCGGTGGTGGCACGACACTACGGAATCGCTCTGGTTCTTCTCCTTCCTTGCTTCGCTCAGCGGCTGGAAACACCCTGGTCACTTAACTTTGGTCACCTTTGGCCAGGGAAGGACTTAAAGCACAGGATTAGTCGCGTCCCCTCGGGAGCCCAGCGAGCAGAACGTGCATCTTCCTTCTCCAGCCAAGGTCTTTCCTCTGAGCGCTGCTCGGCCAGCAGCGTGCAGAGCCTTTTGCCAGGCCTCCTGCCTCTTGTTGGGAGTTTTCCTTGGTTGCTCTTGCTGGCTGCCGTTCTTGGCTGGCCAGTGCTGCAGGGAGCACTTCAGTCCAAAAGCTTCCACTCCTCTGAGTGTGTGTGTGTGTGTGGAGATGCGTCTGCTGGCTTGTGATGTGCTGCCTCTGTGAGCATGTGAAAGGAAAACGTGAAGCTTTGGGGTTAAATGCAGCTGGGTGATGCCCTCTGCTTACAGCCTGGCAAGCTGAGAGGTGCCAGTTGTGCCTGGGTGCAGCTTCCCTGCCTGCTTTCCCCCAGCCTGGGCTCTGCTGGGCAGAGCTGGCAGGAGCAGGCAGAAAAGCTGCTGGGAAATAGCTGTTTCCTGGTATTCCCTCTGTCTGGGTATTGCCAGCAAGTGAGGAGGGCAGCCTCGGAAACAAGCCTGCTGGAAGGGAGGCTATTCCCCACCACACTCCACCCCCTGGACTTAATCTGCTCAAGAAGGAGCAGGTTTTATGTAGGTGAAGCTGTTTCTTGTTTGAAACCTAAAACCACAGCACATGCTGGCTGGAGTTGCTGGGCTGGTGAGTTGGAGTCTCATAAAACGCTGGGAGCAGCAGCACTTTCTCTGAAGGGTGTGAAGAACTGAGGGGGGGGGGAAAGGGGAAAAAATCAACAAAAAATATCTCTTCTGGAGGGATGTGCAGCACTTGGGCCTTCCCCCTCTGCCCCCATCCCCATCCAGAAATGGATCTGGCTTTGAAGTTGTGTTGGAGCATCTCTGGAGTGCTGCAGCGAGGTCCATGCTTAGAAGCCAGCCCCAGCAATCAGTTGAGGGGAAGGCAAAGCCCTCCCCGAGCGGCCACCTCTGCTTTCTGCTCAGCTTTCTGCTTCCCACCGAAAGGGATTTGCCAGCTCCGTGTCCTCCAGCTGGAGCGTGGCCCTGTGCCTCTTCTCTGGAATGCTCCTTTGGTGGGAACTCCAGCTGGGAAGGTGGGGATTGGGCTCTGCTGTGGTCACCACCGTGCCAGCACAGCAGCGTGGCCCAGCTCCAAGCCGCCCCCCAGAGCCTGGACGGTGGCGCCGAGAAACCAGGACGGAGCTGTGCAAGGCAGCAGCTGCTCTGTGGAGATCGATTCTCTCACCTCCTGTTTGTGGGGTTTGGGGTGGGGTGGGTTTTTTGGTTGGGTTGGTTTGTTTTGGTGGTTGTGTGGTTTGTTTTTTTTCCCCTTACTGTTTTCTGGCTTTTCAGCTTGAAGTTGGAATGTGACAAACTAGCCAGTGAGAAATCGGAGATGCAGCGTCACTACGTCATGGTAAGGATGGGTCCTGGCAGCCCAGAGCATGTGGGTGGCAATGGTGGGGGCTCCAGTGGGCAGGTGCCCCGTGAAGCAGCAGGTCTCTGGGCAGGGCTGGGCATTGGCTTTGTTGAAAATGGTGCTTTTGATGTTGTGGTTTTTTTTTCTCCCTGGTGTGTGTTGTCTGCATGCAGTAGCTTGGGGAAGTGGCAGAGAATTGCTGGGCATAGAGAGCTGGTGGGCCCAGGGCTGACTGCTGAATGGGTGGGGATGGGGTCCTTGAATTTGCCACTGCTTGACCTGACTCTCTGTGCCCTGGGGGAAGGGGCAGCTCTTATGCACCCAAGAAAGAGCTGCGAGGGGCTGGTGTGCAGGCGTCTGGGGGACTGGGGGAGAGTCAGGGCCAGTGACAGGCAAAGCTGTGCCCTGAGGAGCCATGAAACTGCAAAATCCCCCAGGGCTGGTGGGAGTGGAAGCAGAAACCTGCTGCTGTGCAAGAGCTGAACCCTCTGCACCTTCCTGTGACCCCAGCAGCCTTGCAGAGCCCTGGTGCTGAGTGCTGGCACGTCTTGCCAGTGCCTGTGTCCCAGCACAAAGTGTGCAGACCTGGGAGCAGAGCCTGGTGAAGGCATGAGGAGTGGTGCCACATGTGAGCAGCAGGCTTAGCTGTGGCTCAGGAGAGAGAAATCTGCCAGGGAACAGCCATGTTCTTGGAGGCAGCCTGGTGGTTTGCCTGCCAGGTGATGCCTCTCTCTTCCCATGCCTGGAAGAGCCCTTGGAGCAGAGGGGAGGGATGCCAGGCAGGGATGCCAGGCAGGGCTGTGTTCTCTTCCTTTCCTATCCAGGAGATAACAGTTAGGTTGTGATACCTTCCATGAAGATGAGCTGGAGCCTTCTTGCCAGCTGCAGCTGCTGCTGCTGCACCTGCCCTGGAAAGGGAGAGATAAGATGTAGGAATGAATACAGCCACTCTTCAGAGCAGAGTGAGGACTGGAAACCCAGAACTAAGGGAGCTGGCCACTCCACTGTCTTGTGTGTTTAGAATCCAAGGCCTTGGGAAGCAAGGGGTGGCTGGGAACAAGGAGGCCACTTGCTTTCCTTGCCTGTTAATGAGGAAGGCTGCTCCTGGTCTGCTTCCTGAGCCTTGCAGCCAGCTTGCAGACTCTCAGCTCCAGGTGTGGCTGAGATGTGTTCGGTTGGGGGATTGGGGTGGGGTTTTTTTTTTGGGTGGTTGTGTTTGGTTTGTTGGCTGGTTTTATTACTTTTTTTTTTTTCAATTTTCCCCTTGATGCTGACAGCCTCCAGAATTGATTCTGGTTCCATCAGCAGAGGGGAAGGGCTGCTGCTGCTGCTTGTTGTGCAGCACTCCCGGGCTCTGCAGGCACGGCAGCTCCCGCCTCGCCTGCGTTGGCTGAGCTGGAGGCACACAGAGCTGCTGCCGCTCCCCACCCGCAGCACACAGGCAGGGGAAGCACAGAGGAGGGTTTCTGTGAATGTGCAGCCCTGCTCCAGCTGCTCTCTCTTTTCTGGCTTCTTTTTTTTTTTTTAAGTAAGTCACAATTAAGCAGCTTGGGGGTCGGGCTTCTGCTTCCTGCTCAGGCTTCTGAATGCAAAGAAGCTTGGAGAGCCAGCAGTGGTGGCAGAGCAGACTGAGATCATGGGGAGAGCGAGCTGGGTGCTCCTCAGTCGGTTCCAGAATGCCAGAGATGATCTCCTTGCATTAACTCAGCACAGATGTGGATTTTTGTTTGGTTTTCCCCCTTTCCCTTTGGAAGAATCAGGATTGCAGCCTTCAAGCTGCCCAGCAGTGGTGGCAGAGCAGAGAGAGATGATGGGGAGAGCGAGCTGGGTGCTCCTCAGCTGGTTCCAGAATGCCAGAGATCCTCTCCTTGCACTAACTCAGCACAGATGTGGATTTTTGTTTGGTTTTCCCCCTTTCCGTTTGGAAGAATCAGGACTGCAGCCTGCAAGCTGCTCAGCAGTGGTGGCAGAGCAGACAGAGATGATGGTGAGAGGGAGATGAGTGCTCCTCAGCTGTGTGGCATTGGTACCAGGATGCCAAGGATCTTTTCCTTGCATTAACTCAGCACTGATGTGGATTTTTGTTTGGTTTTCCCCTTTCCCTTTGGAAGAATCAGGACTGCAGCCTTCAAGCTGCTCAGCAGTGGTGGCAGAGCAGAGAGAGATGATGGGGAGAGCGAGCTGGGTGCTCCTCAGCTGGTTCCAGAATGCCAGAGATCCTCTCCTTGCACTAACTCAGCACAGATGTGGATTTTTGTTTGGTTTTCCCCTTTCCCTTTGGAAGAATCAGGACTGCAGCCTGCAAGCTGCCCAGCAGTGGTGGCAGAACAGAGAGAGATGATGGTGAGAGCGAGATCAGTGCTCCTCAGCTGTGTGGCATTGGTACCAGGATGCCAAGGATCTTTTCCTTGCATTAACTCAGCACAGATGCGGATTTTTGTTTGGTTTTTCCCCTTTCCCCTTGGAAGAATCAGGATTGCAGCCTTCAAGCTGCTCAGCAGTGGTGGCAGAGCAGAGAGAGATCATGGTGGGAGCGAGCTGGGTGCTCCTCACTCAGTTCCAGAATGCCAGAGATCCTCTCCTTGCATTAACTCAGCACAGATGTGGATTTTTGTTTGGTTTTTCCCCTTTCCCCTTGGAAGAATCAGGACTGCAGCCTGCAAGCTGCCCAGCAGTGGTGGCAGAGCAGACAGAGATGATGGTGAGAGCGAGATGAGTGCTCCTCAGCTGTGTGGCATTGGTATCAGGATGCCAAGGATCTTTTCCTTGCATTAACTCAGCACAGATGTGGATTTTTGTTTGGTTTTTCCCCTTCCCCTTTGGAAGAATCAGGACTGCAGCCTGCAAGCTGCAGGAGGAGATTTCTAAACTCTCAAATATCAAGCCTTGAAACAGCTTCTTCCAGGGGTCAGGAATTAGCTTCTCCTGCCAACAGATTGCTCTGGAGCTGCCTGTTGCTGCTGTGCAGGGATTTTTCTGGGTGGTTTTTCTGGGAGGGTTTGGGTTTTTTCCACACAGCTTCTCCCCACACAGCTGGAGCTGTGTGCAGCTGGATGTGTTGCTGGCTAGATGAAGCCCAGTTGTGATCTCTTCCATTTGCTGCTGGAGCAGCCACGTGGGCTGTGGGCTGTTGGCCAGGCAGAGCTGGTTAGGGTCAGGCTGCCTCTCTTTTTGGCTGAGGCTGATGGAAGTCTGTGGAGCCCTGAGCCTTTGGCCAGGTTTGAAGCAGCATCACTCACTCTCACCTCGGTGCAGGCTGCTGAAAGGTGGCTGTGAGGGGTGTTGCATAGGGCCCAGCTGGCAAATTCCCAGGTCTCCATCTGCAGCAGTGTGAGGCTGAAGCAGGATGGGGCAGGCAGTGCCTGGACTCAGCACTTCTGCCTTAGACCTGGAGTTGAGTCTCTGTCTGTCTGCCTCCTGCTGCCTTTGTGTCCTAGGGCTGCTCTCCTCTCTCCTTCCAGCCTTTGCAGAAGACCTTGTTAGGAAAGCTGCATGGAGCTGCTTTACCCTGCTGGAGATTTGACTCAAAATGTCCTTTTTTTGTGTGTGTGCTTTTTCTCTTCCCCCTCTGCAGTACTATGAGATGTCCTATGGGCTGAACATTGAAATGCACAAACAGGTAGGGTGGAGGCATTTCCAAGGGCTCTAATTCCTGGGGAGGGAGGGTTGTCTGCTGGGCTTTGCCCTCTTTGTCACTTCAGTGGTATTTCAGCAGCTGGAAATGCCATGAGCCTGTCAAATGCCAGAGCTGCCTTTGAAACCCCCAAGCTCTCAGGAACGTGGTGCTGGACTGAGGGCTCCCACCCCAGGCTCTGGGCACTCTCTGGCTCTCCCCCAGGGCCTGAAGAGGTAGTTAAGCACTGGACAAGACAGTGCAGGCAGGGTCTGGAGCTGCAGCTCTGAGCTAGTCAGCAGATGCAAACACAGGGTGGAGGGCAAGAGATGACCCCCAGGTCTCTCCCACCCTCCTTTCAGGCTCTGGGTGGGTTCCTGGCTCTGCAACCTCCCCTGGTGCCCAGGAAGGCTTTGTTGTGGTCACCCTAATATGACAGACACTTCTGGCTCCCCTCCAGGCTCCTGCTGCAGTCAGGCCAGAACTTCTGGGCTGTGATGAGGTGATGGCAGACCTTCTAAGAAAGCCTCCTTGTGATGGAGGCTGTGCTGCAGCCTGGATAACTTTGTTCATTACCCTCACTGGCAGTTGTTAATTATCCCCAGTGGCTAATTACCCATGCTGTTAACACCATGAGCCTCCTCTGAGCCTGACTAGCTGGCTTCAGCTTCCAGCCACAAAGTCTCTTCTGTTGGGGCTCAGTTAAAACACTTCCTAGCACAGTTCTGCTCCTCACAAAGGCACTTACTTGGTGCCTCCCATCCCATCACCCATGGGAAGCCCACGAGAGTGGCTTTGCTGGGGGCACTGGCAGCTTGCTAAAGGCTCTGAGCCATGAGTCACCACTGCTGCCCCATCAGCTGTCTCCCAGTGTAGGCTGCTCCCCTCTGGTGCTGGTGGAGCCCTCTTGGTGAGTTTTGGTTGGTGCCTAAACCCCTTGGCTCTGTGGACAGTGGTTTGCCCAGGGCTTTGCCAGTAGGAAAGCATTTAACAGCCCCAAGTGTGCCACCTGCTTGTGAATCAGAGACTGCTTTGGCTTGGAAGGGACCTTAAAGGTCCTCTAATTTCAGCCCCCTGCCATGGGCAGGGACACCTCCCACCAGCCCAGCTTGCTCAAGGCCTCATCCAGCCTGGCCCTGAACACCTCCAGGGAGGGGGCAGCCCCAACCTCTCTGCACAACCTATGCCAGTGTCTCACCACCCTGACAGTGAAGAAGCTTCTCAGTTCCTGAGTGGCTCCAGTCCTGCATCTGGGCCACAGGACAGGCTGCCAGTGAGCTAACATTTGCCTTTGGGGAGGGGGAGGCCCGGGGGGGGGTGAGCAGGGGCAGGAGGTGTGTCCCTCTGTGTCTGCATGCCCAGTGTCATTCAACACATCCCCACCTGGGCCTGTCCTAAAGCTGCTTCTCTGGCTGCTCCCAGTTTGTTGAGGGAGTATCAGGGAGGGAAGGGAATGTTGAGAGCCTCTCTTTGCAGTCAGCAGCAGTGATTTACCTAATCATTGGGGGGGGCCTCTCCATGGCCCCAGGACACTGCCAGCATCTTTGGGGGGGTGTGGGGGTGTTTGCTCAGGTCCCATTTGGGACCCTGGCCGTGCCTGGGGAAGGGGAAGATGGGGCAGGGGGTGGTCAGGCCTGAGTCACCTGCTGCCTTTCCTCTGCATTCTTCCCATCCTTGCAGGCTGAAATTGTCAAGAGGCTAAATGGGATTTGTGCCCAGGTCCTGCCCTACCTTTCTCAAGAGGTGAGTGTCACAGAGTTGGAAGGGGACCCCTGGAGAGAAGAGCCCAAGCCCCCTTCCAGGGCAGGTTCCCCCAGAGGAGGTCACAGAGGAAGACATCCAAGCAGGGTTTCAATGTCTCCAGAGGCAGAGACTCCACCACCTCCCTGGGCAGCCTGCTCTGGTGTTCCATCACCCTGACCTGACCCAAGTTCCTCCTCGTGTTTAGGTGGAACCTCCTGGGTTCAAGGTGGTGCCCATTGCCCCCTGTCCTGTCTCTGGGCACCAGTGAGAGGAGAGTGGTCCCATCCTGGCACCCACCCTTCAGCTACTGAGATCCTCCTCAGGCTTCTCTTTTCTGGACTCTCCTCTCTTTCCCCTCCCAATTCTCTCAGCCATTCCTCACCAGGCAGATGTTCCACTGCCCTCAGCACCTTTGTAGCCCTTTGCTGTCCCCTCTCCAGCAAGCCCCTTGAACCAGGGAGCCCAGAACTGGACACAGTGCTCCAGATGAGGCCTCACCAGGGCTTGGTCTGAGCTCTGGCTCAGGGGGGCAGTGGAGGGGCAGTGAGGCACCACAAGCCTCCCCACTTGGGCAGCCTCTCACCTCTGCTCTGGGGAGCCTCATGCTTGCTCCTGGCCCCTGCCTGGGGCTCAGCCCTTCAGGACAAATTTGGCCTGGAGGCCTTGGAGCAGCCCCCCCCCCCAGGCACTGTGTGGGGGTGAATGTGCCCACTCAGCCCCTTCCTTGGCAGCAGTGGACAAAGCTGGGCTCTGTTCTGCTGCCTGTGGTTCCTGAGTCATCAGCCACTTCTGCACAGGCAGCTAACTGGGGGAAAGGAGGGGAGGGGGGGGCAGTTAAAAAAATACCTCCATATGGCTCCTCCTCGAGATCTGGTTCCTCTGCCTCATTAATTAGCTGATTGGCTCCTCCCACACTCCCCTGAGAAATCAGTTGGGAGGGCTTGGGAGTTGCTGCCCAGGCAGGAGGAGGGTGAAGCACCTCTGGTGCTGTGTTTGTCCATCTCCCCAGCACAGTCCCACAGGGGCTGAACTCCCTGGCTGCTCTCGTGGCCAGCTCTGGGGATGGAGGCTGTGGGGCTTTGGGTCTGGGTCAGCTGGGGGGGGAGGGAGTTTGGGTCTGGGTCAGCTGGGGGGGCTGAGGGACAAGCTGTGAGTTGTGTGGGGGGTTTTTTTTCCCCACCCACCTGTTCCTGGGGGGGACACAAAGTGCTCTGCTGAGCAGATCAGATCAGAGCTGCCTAATAACTAAGCCACTTTTGTATCTTAATGCATCCCCTTCCCCCCCCTCCCTGCTCCCCAGCCCTGTTCTGCTGCCAAGATGGAAAGAAATAGCCAATTGCTGGGGGTGCAGTGGTCAGGCCCAGCAGAGACCTTCTGCTCTCAGAGGCCCAAGCACAGTTGTCCTTCCTTGTCCTTAAAGCTGTGGCCCAGCTGCCTTTTCCCTGCCTGTCTCTGGAGCAGCTGGGCTGGCTGGGCTGGGCTGCTCCACAGCAGCATCTCCCAGCTGCTGCAGCTGCTGCAGCAGTTGGGACCTGGGATGTGGCCCAAGGAGTGGGGAACTTCCCAGGGAGCTTCTGATTTGGTTGGTTTAGGCTCTGTTTAGTTTGGGGGAAGTGTTTCCTGTTGTGTCAGGTCTGGGGAGGGGGAGGCAGGGAACTCCCCTCGGAGCCCTTCTGGCTGTAGATTGCTGGGCCTGGGCAGAGTGGGACAAGGAAGAGGGAGTAAGAGGACTTGCTTAAGGCTGTGGTGAGGAGCTGGAAGGAGACCTCTCTGCTTGCTGCTCAGTGCTGTGAGGTCCTTGTCACAGTGGAGGTGCACACAGGGGGTCTCCTGCCGTGGGCTTCAACCGGCCTGTGTCTGGGTCTTGATGTTGTAGTGCTAGCAGCTGGGACAACTTGGGGGGGGGGGGGGGGGGTGTGGGAAGGGTGAAATCCCTGTTCCCTTTCCCTGTGCTACCAGAAGTGACCCTGAATTTCTGTGTCCAGCATCAGCAGCAAGTGCTGGGAGCCATTGAGAGAGCCAAGCAGGTCACGGCGCCAGAACTGAACTCCATCATCCGTGTACGTGGTGCAGGTTTAGGTTGGGTGTGGAGGGATGGGATCAGAGACTGGGCAGGGTTGGAAGGGACCTCAAGGCTCAGCCAGTTCCATCCCTCCCCCTGCCATGGGCAGGGACACCTCACACCAGAGCAGGCTGCTCACAGCCACCTCCAGCCTGGCCTTCAAAACCTCCAGGGATGAGGCTTCCACCACCTCCCTGCACAGCCTGTGCCAGGCTCTCACCACCCTCATGGGGAGCAACTTCTTCCTCACATCCAATCTGAATCTCCCCATTTCTAGTTTTGCTCCACCACCCCCCCAGTCCTGTCACTTCCTGACACCCTCCAAAGTCCCTGCCTTTGGCTGGGCAGGGCAGCCATGGCCTGGGGTTGTGCCCTTGTGTACTGGGAGCAGCCCTCCTGGGATGAAGCTGGCTGCTGGGACTGGCATGGGACCGGTGTTGCCCAGACTTTGCCATCTGGGCACGGGGTTGCAGGAGCCCTGCTCCATCCCAGCAGGGTGCAAGGAGAGGAGCTTTGGTTTTGAGCAGGAGCTGCAGCAGCTCCTTGACAGGAAAACACCATCTGCTCGTGGCCAAGGTCAAGAGGGCTTTAACTGCAACCTTTGGAGCATGCCGGAGTCTGAGGCCAGATGTCCTGCGGGCTTGGGGCTATGTGTGGTGCTGGCAACACACTGTTGAGCCTTCCTTTGAGGCTGCCACAGCCTAAGAACTCTCCAGTCTCTTTGTCCCCCCTGCCCCAAGGCTGTGTTGCTCTGCAGGCCCCTGATTTAAGCTTGGCCACCGGGCACAACCTGCGTGGGCAGCCCAGGGAGAGGAGGCGGGGGGAGGGAAGTCCGAGTGCGCTCCAAATGACAATATCCCTCTCTTCCCTTCCTGTCTGTCCATCGTTCTCTACAGCAGCAGCTTCAAGCTCACCAACTGTCACAGCTCCAAGCCCTTGCCCTGCCTCTGACTCCTCTCCCCGTGGGCCTGCAGCCCCCATCCCTCCCCGCGGTCAGCGCCGGCTCCGGGCTCCTCTCGCTCTCGGCCCTGGGCTCTCAGGCTCACCTCTCCAAGGAGGACAAGAACGGCCACGATGGGGATGCTCACCAAGATGATGATGGGGAGAAATCAGATTAAAGTGGATGGAGGGGCTGGGGTTGGTTGGGGGAGGGGGGGGGGAGGGGAGGGGGCTGGCTGGCTTTGTGGGGGGTGGGTGGTGGTGGTGGGGAGGGTGTCGCTGGTTAATGCAAGATGCAGTCTCTCTCTCTCTCTCTAATCGCAGGGGGGCTGGGGTTTGGTGGCAGCTTGCCAGGCTTGTTCCCATGGGCAGCAGTGCCTGGGGGATGCCCCCCACCGCCCCCTCCTCCCCCCCCTCCTGCCCCCAGCACCCCGGGGCAGGCTGCTGTGCAGTGATGTGAGCGCCATAGCAGTGACCGTGTGGCCGATTGTGCTCTCTCCCTGTGCCCAGCCTGGCTCCCCTGGCCCTGCTCCCTCACTGAGCCAAGCCACAGCCTGGCACGGGTGGGGGGTGGGGGTTCTGGGGCTGCTTGCCCCTCCCCCCCACCCCCTGCCTGTCCCAGCTCCTCAGTGCCATGGGGCTCCCCTCTGCCCGCTGCTCCCCTTGGTATTTAACGCTGCCCCTGGGGTTTCTGCACAACTCCCTGCTGGGATCCCTGCCCTGAAACCATCTCCTCCCTCCCCCGGCGCTCTCGATCTCGCATCCCCCTGGCCCTCTCCCCTTTTTTTCTGCGGCCCCCCCCCCCCCCCTCCCCGCACTAATACCAGGCTGGCACCTTGCTCTTCTTCTGCATGTATCTGTTCTTGCCCAGTCCCCCTAGCACCACACCGGGGTGGGGGGCGGGTGTGTGTGTCTTCAGCTGCTCCTTAGCTTCGGGCTGGAGGTGGTGGTGGTGGTGGGGAAGCCTCCGCCGCCCGCTCCCCCCTTACTTTGGCATAGCTTTGGGGGGCGGGGAGCAGGCAGACACACACCCACCCCCCCCAAGAGCCTTTCCTGGTGCCCTCCATGCATCCCTGCTCCCTTCCTCCCCCCCTTCCCAGCGTAGAGGATACAGCAGCTTTCTCTGTCCTTCTCTCCGTGCGCTAGCGTGTCTTCTCAACAACGAAAACCGGGGGGGGGGTCGGGGAGGGGGTGCGAAAAGGAACAAAAGGAATACACTAATCATCTGGTGTTTGTATATAGTCCTTTAGAAAGATCTTGGGGGTTGGGGTTTTTGCTTTGGTTGGGTTTTTGGTTTTGTTTTCTGTTTGGTTTTGTTTTGGCTTTTTTGTGTTTTCAATCACTTTGACCTAATCGTAAGAGGAAGTGGAAAATGCTGTATCGAGGACGTACAAGCTGTGCCTTTCAAATAAAGAAATAAGAAGGTTGGTTAAAAAACACCTCCCCGAGTCGCTGCCTGCTCGCTCTCGCTCTCGCTCGCTCCCTGTGGCGCCCCCGGGGTGAGTTTCAAATGCTTCCCTTCCTCCCCTGCCCGCCCGCCCGCCCCCTAGGCTCTCCCTGGTCGCTAGGAGGAAACGGGAGAGGGCTGGAAGGGCTGCCGGGAGCGTCCCCGGAGCGGTCCCTGCCTTACCTGGTGCCCCTCCTGGGGAGCCTTTCTCTTGGAGGTTCTGCTGTGAGGGCAGGAGGAGGTTCAGGTTGGCGTCTCTGGTTCTGGCCCCTCTCCTGCCCTTGCCCCCCGCTCCTCCCCTCTCCTGCTCTTGCCCCCTTCTCCTCTCCTGCTCCTGCCCCCCGCTTCTCCCCTCCATTCTCTTCTGCCCTTGCCCCCTTCTCCTCTCCTGCCCCCAACTCCTCCCCTCTCCTCTCCTGCTCCTGCCCCCTGCTCCTCTCCTGCTCCTGCCCCCTGCTCCTCCCCTCCCCTCTCTTCTCCTGCTCTTGCCCCCTTCTCCTCTCCTGCCCCCTGCTCCTCCCCTCCCCTCTCCTCTCCTGCTCTTGCCCCCTTCTCCTCTCCTGCCCCCCGCTCTGCTCCGCTCCGCTCCTCTCCTCTCCTCTCCTGCTCTTGCCCCCTTCTCTTCTCCTGCTCCTGCCCCCTGCTCCTCCCCTCCCCTCCCCTCTCCTCTCTTCTCCTGCTCCTGCCCCCCTCTCTTCTCCTGCTCCTGCTCTTGCCCCCTTCTCTTCTCCTGCTCCTGCCCCCTGCTCCTCCCCTCCCCTCTCTTCTCCTGCTCCTGCCCCCCGCTCTTCCCCTCCCCCTCCCCTCTCCTGCCCTTGCCCCCCTCTCCTCTCCTGCTCCTGCCAGAACTAGGGCCATCGTTGTTGCCTACATCCCACTGTGGGATGCCATCCCTCCCACAGGCATCCTTTGGGAGCTCTGTGCCCACGCTGGAGCTTTAGCTGGAGTCTGCTGGGGCCAGGGCAAGGAGCAATGCCTGGGCAGAGCCAAAGCAAACCTCAGAGTAAGGCAAAAGCAGGTGGTGGTGCAGGGGACCTGGAAGCTCTCTGAGTGAAAACTGAGGAGGCAAAGTGCCACGGAGGGCTGTTGGCTCCCTGCTGAAGCCAGGAGTGGTTTGGGAACACAAGGGAATGGTCCCTGGGGGCTGCTGCAGCTCTGCTCTGCGTGTGCACAACTCCTTTTTCCCGGGGGTGCAGAGGAGAAGCTGCTCCTGTGGCACTCAGCCCCTCTGGAAAACCCACCCCGTGTTGCCTTGGGGCTGAGATTGCTGTAATGGAATTGGCTCTCGACAATTAGAGCTGTCCTCTGGCTTCAGAGAGCCTGCTCTGCCCTGATAACATCTTCTCTGTATCTTCCAGGCCACCTGGAGTGAGAAAGATTTCCTTCCCCTGGGAAGGAGGCTGTGTTGGAAGACTTTGCTCTGCCCCTGGGAGGGATCCCCGGGGAGACTGCAGGGAAGCAAAAGCTCCGGTGGTCATCTGTGAACTCTGGCTGCTGGCTGGGACACTTGCAGGGCTGTCTGGGGGGGTCTCAGCCCTGTCCCCTGCCAAACTGGGGGCCTCATGCAGGGTCCAAGGCTCCTGATGCAGCCAGGCCCTGTGCTTTGGGAAGCAGCCACCAGTGCTCGCTGCTTGGCTGCTATGTGCCAGATGCAGGGCCCAGAGGTGAGGGCAGGGCTGGCCTGAGCAGAGAATCCTATCATAGGCTCATGGAATGGTTTGGCTTTGGAAAAGACCTTCAGGATCAGCCAGTTCCAAGCCCCCTGCCGTGGGCAGGGACACCTGGGCTGGTTGCTCAAGGCCTCATCCATCCTGGCCTTCAACACCTCCAGGGAGGGGACATCCACAGCTTCCCTGGGCACCCTCTGCCAGTGTCTCCCCACCCTCGTGGGAAAGAATTTCTTCCTCCTTTCCATTCTCAGCCTTCCCTCTGCCAGCTCAAAGCCATTGCCCTGTGTCAAAAGTCCCTCCCCAGCTCTCCTGGAGCCCCTCCAGCTAGTGGAAGGCTGCTCTGAGGTTCCCCCCCTTGAGATCTTGGGGTCTTGGCACCCTTGGGAGCCGCAGAGCCCTGGGACAGGACAAACCCCCGACCTGTAATCCCGCAGCGCTGCCCAGGGTCTGCGGGTCCGGAGCCGGCGGAAGCCCTGCTGCTGGCATCAGCCTTCGCCCAGGGCCTCGCTGCTGCTCCGAGGGCCTTCAGCACAGCTGAGCCCAAGCCAGGTCGTGATGTGAGAGACCAGCAGAGCGCCGGGCTGGGGCTGCTGCCATGCGACAGCGGCTTCAAACCATCTCCCTCTCGGCTCTGCAAGCGCTGCTGCTGCTGCTGCTGCTACTGCTGCAAACCCCGCTGGGAGCAGGGAGGTGGCTGCGGGGAGGGCTGGAGCTTTTCAAGCGCTTTCACCTCGGGGTCACTGGTTCAACCTCAGCCCCGGGGGTAGGGAGCACGGTAAGTGGATGTTATTCCTGATGGATGTGCAGAGGGAGGAGGATTTAGGAGAAAATCGGTGCGGGGTGTTTGCAGGCTGGTGGTTTCAGAGGAACAGACGTTCCTGTTGTTAGAGCTAATTAGCAGCCTCAGTTCAGTGGGCAAAGGGTCGAACAAACCACAGGGCTGCTGGCTGAGCATCTCTGGCTGCCAGCAGGCAGGGGCCAGGGAGCTGCTCCTGACTGGGCTGTGGCTGTATCACAGAATCATAGAACTGGAAGGGACCTCAAGGCTCAGCCAGTCCCAACCCCCCTGCCATGGGCAGGGACACCTCACACCACAGCAGGTTGCTCACAGCCACCTCCAGCCTGGCTGCAAACACCTCCAGGGATGAGGCTTCCACCACCTCCCTGGGCAACCTGTGCCAGTCTCTCACCACCCTCGTGGGGAAGAGCTTCTTGCTCTCTGCAGGAGGCTAACCTGCTGTAAAATATAAAGACAGAGCTTTTGGGGCTCTCCAAACCTCCTGCATCTCCCAGCAGGTATCAAACTGAACCTTGTGCTTCACTCCTGCTTCCCCTGACGTCCCATTCCTGAAGCACTGCTGGCTCTGCACCCAAAGTGTTTCTCTGGGTGGTGGGAGGCATCCTGCTATCCCACCCCACAGACCAGCAGGGCTGTGGTTCCCCCCTGCTTCCCAGCCTGGCTCTGTTTGCAACCACTGGGTTTGCTTCTGCCTCTCTGAAGGGCACCAAGCTAACAGCCCAAGAAAATCTGCAGCTCTAACTCATACCAGCAGCAAGAAAAGGGTTAAAACTCCCTCCCTCATGACTCTCCCAGTAGCTGCAGACTTGAGGAAACAGCTTTTCCTTCCATGTAAGCTCTCCCATGACTGAAGCTGAGAGTCTCACTCCTGCCCCAGCAGAAGAGGCTCAGATGCTCGTGAGAAGCAGGTGACATGGGGCCTCCGAAGCTCTGCTGCTCAAGGATGGTTTAAAGCTGGCCCCTGGCAGAGAAACCTTTTCTCTTTGTGCATGAGAGGTCATGATGCAAGAGTGGGAGAGGCAGGCAGGCAGCCAGGCTCAGAGCCCAGCTCTCCTGAGACAGGGATCCTTTGGTGGGGGGGATGGCAAAGCCCTGGCTGGTTAAAGGGGGATGAGGGCAGCCTAGTGACAGGCACTGCCCTGCTGTCCAAAGGGCTTTGGCTACAGGGGATGGAGAGTGTGGGGAGGCAGAGGCAGGACCCTGTCTGTCAGTGGCTCATGCCCTGACCACAGAGCAGCACAGTGCTTAGCCTGGGTCTGACGTCGACCCCTTGCTGGCAGCTGCCAGGGCAAACCTGTGCTGTCCCCCATCTCTGCTCCCCTTCCACCTGCCTGGCACTGGAGGGGGTCATAAAGCAGCTCCCCGAGGTGAGCAGGTGCCAGCTTCTCACGGGGTGACTCGCAGAATGCATGGGCTTGGAAGAGACCCTCCAAGGTCATCTTGTGTAACCCCCTTCCCCCCTCCCCCTTCCCCCCCCAGCAATCAGCAGGGACATCTCCAACCGGATCAGGTTGCTCGGAGCCCCATTAAGCTTGACCTTGATTGTCTCCGGGGATGGGGCCTCACGACCCCGCCAGTGGGCAACCTGCGAAGGAGGATTTCCACAGCCGGGGGTTGAGTCTCAGTCCATCCCCTCCAGCTCCTTCCCCTGTCGCCGCTGTGGCAACAGCAGGAATCGCTTCCACCACATCCCACCCCCCCCTCCCACCCCCGCCTCCTGCTCCCACCCTCCTCGTTTTTCAGCTCAGCTCTGCTTGAAACAATGGCACAGCCTGCGAGCCAGGAGTGCTTTGCAGGCTGGCGGAGCAGGGCCTCCTTCCCAATTCATCACTAATGCAGGAACGCCAAAGCCTCCCTGGCTGCGGCGAGCACCAGATAAAAGCTAAAAGAGGCATCAATAATTAAAAACCACTCAGAGCCGGTAAGTGCAAAGCAGGAGCCAGAGCACAGATCGAAGGCAGCGCCCAGAGAGCAGCCTGGCAGCTGCTGGGGGGGTGCTCTTAAGGGCTCCCACATCTCCTCCGTGGCGTCCTCCCCCCCCCCCTCCCCCAGCCCTCTTGCTGGGGAGGTGTCCTTGGCCGGGTGTCCCCTGGCACAGAGCAGGGCTTTGCAGGTGGATGCTCACCAGGGCTGCAGCCTTCAGTGGGGTCCTGCTTGAGCAGGGTAGGAGAGATCCCCAACCTCCTGAGCGTGGTTTGCCTTGGGGGATGTGTGGCTTGAAAGTGTGTGTGTGTGGGGGGGGAACCTATGGTTTGGTCCCAGGAGAGTGGTGAAGGTGCTGGAGAAGCTTCATTTCTAGTACAGCTTTGGCTCAGCTCTTGCTGACTTGCTGCCAGTCTTCCCCCTCCCCCTCCCCCCCCCCCCCAGTTTCCCTTCTCATCTCGTGTTCATTCCAGGACAGACTCCTGCTGCCAGGATAAGCTCCCTGTTTGTGCCAGCTGCTGGTATAAGTGCCCAGGGAAATTCACATTGTCTGAGGGTGCCAGGAACTCAGCTCCACTGAGTGCAAGGCTCTTCATTCGAGTATGCAAAGTGAGCAGCTGGAAATGGGATGGCTTGGAAACCTCATGGTCATCTCCGCTCCCTGCTTCCACAGGCCAGGCCAACCGGATCCTGGAGGGTAAATATGAATCTGGTGACCCTAAATCTGCCTCCCCCCAGCCCAGCCCTACCGACCCAACCCCCCTGTGCTGGCTGCAGGAGGCTGTGCAAAGCGGGAGGGTGAGGGGGGAAGAAGTTATTCAACTTTAGACCTCAAATGCTGGCTGCAGTTTTGGGCTCCTCACTCCGAGGAGGACCTTGAGGGGCTGGAGCAGGTCCAGAGAAGAGCAACCAAGCTGGGGAAGGGCCTTGAACACAGATCTTGTGAGGAGCAGCTGAGGGAACTGGGGTTGTTCAGCCTTCAGAAGAGGAGGCTGTGGGGAGACCTCCTGGCCCTCTACCCACTCCCTGTGAAAGGCTTTTGGGGCTAGGCAGGGGCTGCTCTCTCCTCACAAGCAACAAGTGATGGGACAAGAGGAAACAGCCTCAGGTTGTGCCAGGGGGAGGTTCAGGTGGGATGTTAAGAAAAGTTTCTTCCCAGAAAGGCTTCCCAGGCATTGGAACAGGCTGCCCAGGGAGGTGGTGGAGCCACCATGCCTGGAGGGGTTTAAAAGGTGCTGAAGGGATGCGGTGCTGAAGGGATGCGGTGCTGAAGGGATGCGGTGCTGAAGGGATATGGTGCTGAAGGGATGCCGTTCAGGGGCAGGGGTTCAGTGGCAGTGGCTCAGCAGCAGTGCTGGGACTGTGAGCCCTGGGCAGGTGGCTGGATTAGATGATCTCAAAGACCTCTTCCAGCCTCAGCAGTTCCATGATTCTGTGACTCATGGCACAGAGATGGGACAGAGCTGGGGGGGGGGACGACGGACACACTGCCCTGCCTGGCGAGGGCAGGAGGCTGTGTGCTCCTGTGCCTCAGGCCAGTGTTTGGGGGGAGAGCGGGGTGGGGGAGGGAGCTGAAAGGTAAAACCCTCCTGGTAAATTCCAGCAGCAGCAGCAACCTGTTTTGCTTGGATCCGGGTTCAGAGGGAGCTCCTGAGTATCCCGGAGCTGGGGCTTGTTTGGTTTCTCCACTGGTTATAAACAGAAGGGCTGTTTACAGCACTCTCCTCTCAATCCTGGCATGCATTTCAAACGCCCTCGTCCTTTGGGGCTCTTCCAAGCGCTGCCGCTACCAGGCACAAGTGCGTGGCTGCTGAGCCGGGAGGGGGGCGGTGGGAAGCGGCTGGGGCCCCTGCCGAGCATCCCTCAGCGGGAGGCGTCCCCTGCCCGGCGCTTTGCATCCCTTTGCGCGCAGGACCGGCTCCCCTTGCTGCTGCATCCAGGGACCTCCGGGAGCAAAGGGTTAACCAGGGTTGGGTTTATTCCGCGCCCCCCCCCCCCCCCCAGTCCGAGCACACGCTGAAGCAAATTAATCTCTGGGTTACAGGCTGTCCTGCTCCAGGGCCCACGTCAATCATTAATGGAGGGTGATGAAGATGCATGTGACATCCATCACTCCAAAGCTGCCCGTTCCAGCTTTACGTGTGTCACTCTCTTGAGACAGGAGAGCAGAGAAACTGCCTAAGGAAACCTGGCACATTTTTTTAGGAGGGGGAGGGGGGAGGTAAAGAGGGTTTTTTTTTTTGCGGGGGGGGTGTGGGGGGGAAATATGCTTCAAAACATCATCTGAATCTCTCTCCCTCCCCCTTGAAGCACAAGCTGAAATGTTTCCAGCTTTGGAAAACACAACTTTCCTGAAATAACAAAACCCAACTCCCCCCCAATAAGGCAAGGAACCGAAAATAAAGCCTCTGAAACGTCTGCATTTGGATAAAACCCCCACATTTATTTGTGTGTGTGCAGCTACCCCACCCCCACCCCCCTCCTACACCTGCAGACGTGACAGGAAGGATTCTCAAGGGCTTCGGGTCCAAAGGAAGGGGCTGGTGGCAATCCCTGCCTGCAGCATCGACACTGGTGGCCGAGGAAGGACAAGGGGAAGGAGTTGGAGCTGGCTGGGTGCCAGCTGCTTGCCTTAGGGACAGTTCGGGGCTGGCAGGCTCTGAGCCCGGCCAGCCTGTCCCCCTGGTAGCAACGGGGAGGGGGGCAGAGGCAGCAGACAGCCCCAGGACGGCGGAGGGCCGAGAGAGGAGGGGAGAGCCTCTGGTGCCCACCACCTTGCCCCCACCCTGGCCGCTGCCAGCTTGCAGCGAGTAAATAACACAATTAATAAAAGATAAGGATGAAATGTGAGGCATTAAATATTTAACCTTGTGCCTGCCTGTGCAGGGCCCAGGTACAGCTGGTTCCTGCAATATTTAAGGATTGCTCCCCACTCTCCCTTCACTGTCCCCAAACGCGGTGACTTCTTGGCAATCGGAGGGTCGTGGGGGACGAGAAAGGACCCCTCGGTGTGGCGGAGGCTCCCTAGGGGCAGGGGACTTGGCCGCAGACCGCTACAGTCAGGAGAGCTGCCCCACTGAGCTGGGGGACGGTGTCAGAGTCCCCAGCCGGGGCTGTCGGGGGCTCGCTGGGCTCTGGCTTGAAGCGGGGATCAGGATTCGGTCCCCATCCACGCCGGGGTCCTTTCCCAGCTCCGCGCTGCCGGCGACAGAGCCTGGGGCAGCTCTGTGCACGTCCCGGCATCGGAGGCGACACCGAGCTCAGGGCTCTGCTCGCAGGGCGGGATCGTCCCAGCCTGGTTAACACAACGGCCCTAGAATCGCGGGGCAGGCTCGCAGCGCCGTGGGGTACGGAGCTGCTGCCCGACCCCCGTCGCAGATCCGCTCTCGGGAGTCACCGGGAACCTGCCGCAGCCCCGGGGCCGGGCGCGGATTTCCTTCCTCCCCGTGGCGCCTGGGTTTCCCCCGTTCCCCCTCCCCTCCCCAGCCGGGGCAGCCGCGGGGGGGAGGGCCAAACCCGACGGCTGCGGCTGCTCCGGGCTCTCTCTCCCCCCGCCCGCGCCCGCCGCCCCGGGCTCCACCGCCCCACGTTACTTTGAGTGGCAGCCGGCGGCTGCCGCAAGGCCTTGTGGGACGCGGAATGCGTTTGCCCTCCAAGGCCGCTAGACGCAGGAGCGTGGCCGTCCGGTGGCTCTGGGCCGATACCGCCCGAGAGGACTACTCCGTGCCTCCACGGGCCTCCAGCGGGCGGCAGTGGCGCAGGGCCGGTTCCGGGGCCGCCGCCGTGCACGGAGCGGCCAACAGTGAACTACAGCTCCCAGCGTGCCCCGCGGCGCCGCCTCTTAAGTCCCCGGTGGCCTGCTCGCCTCTCATTGGCCTTCCTGGCATGTGACGTCACGAGCCCAGGTGGGAACAGGCTCGGGCCATTGGCTGATGCTTCCGCGGCGGCAACCAATGACATATGCGACCACGGCCGCTGCGGGCTGCGGGGCCGGTTAAGGTGGAGCGGGGTCAGCGCGCTCTCGATGCCTTGCGCGGCCCCGCGGCCTCCCAGCGCGTCTTTACCCCATGCCGTGTGGCTGCCCTTGTGCTCCGCGACGCCTTGTGCGGGCGAGGGGCCGGTACCGAGCGAGCCCTCCAAGAGTTGCGCTCTATGCAGCCTCGTGTCCTCCCGGCCCCGTCCAGCCCATCGGTGTTCCGGTGTCCCTGCCCCCGCAGCCCCGGGCTCCCCGCTTCAGCCTCCTGTTGTGATTCTAGTGCCCCCCGCGCTGCCCAGCGGCGGCCACCGCCGTGTCCGCCTGGAGCGAGGCGGAGAGGGGGCCGCTGCGGCCGGCCGCGCTGCCACGGGGCAAGGATGCTCCTGGCTCTAGGGACTGCCGGCGCGGCTCCGCTCCCGACTCAGCCTGGCTCCGGGACGGG
>JAAWVA010000037.1:7905552-7933617 GCA_015227895.2 Colaptes auratus | reverse complement strand
CCTTTGTTCTCTGCCGGCTTTGGGCCCTGGATTGACCTCGCTGCAGTTCCAGCAGGGATTGTCAGAAACCTGAGATGAGAAAACACTTCAGAGCAGCCAGCTCCTGAGCCGGTGCCAGGCTGGGTTTGCAGTGGGTGGGGGTGGTGGGGATCAAGTTTTTCCCTGGGAGTGCAGGTTTCCTTGTGGAGAGCCTGGGCTGGAAGCCACAGCCCCTGCCTGACCCAGCGGGGGCCACAGCTGTGCTGTGGCTCTGTCTGTACTGGCAGCCTGGGCAGAGGACATGCCAGGCTCTCTGCATTTCCTCACTGGCCCTTGCTGGGCAGGGGACAGCTACAGGAGCCTTGGTGCCTCTGCTCCCTGAGCAGAGGGAGCTGCAGCCTGGCCTGGGGCTGTGGAAGAGGAGGCAGCCACGGGTCGGGCACCGGCTGTGGCCAGGCTAGGGGGTGGCAGAGCAGGGGCCCCCAGGAGTGCCTGGCCTGCCAGGCTTTGCTGGGCTGATGGGGGAGGGCTGGGTAATTCGGGAGGATTGTGCATCCCCTTCCTTGCTCTCCCACTGGCTGCAAGTCCAGCGCCGAGGGAGAGAGAGAGCCAGCAGCCTGCTGGTGGCCAGCTGCCAGCGCTTGCGGCTCAGCTCTCCCCCTTCCCTGCCAGCCTGCCCACTGCCTGCCAGGGTGGCAGCCCAAAGCCAAGATGGGTTTGGGCAGAGCACAGCCAGGATGGGTTTGGGCTGAGCACAGCCAGCTGAGCTGTGAAAGGACTGACAGCTCCCAGCTCGGCTTGGCCCGGGTCCACGGAGGGATTTAGGACTCGAGTTCCCTCCCAGTGCCTAGGGGGGACCTGACAGCCTGGGAGGGTCCCACAACCCTGGGTAGAGGCCTCCCTTGGCAGCAGCTTGGGAAATACCAGCAGGGATGCAGAGGCAGCAGGAGGATTTACACTGAGCTGGGGGGGGGGGGGGGGGGGGGGGAAGCATTGAGCTGCATCCCGAGGCTGCTGCAGGGTGTGAGGCTGCTTGGCTGCCCCTCTCCAGGGGCTGGGGTAGGACTTGGAGCCCTCCCATCTCTGCTGATACCTGCTTCTTCCCTCAGGCAGAGATTGTCAAGAGGCTGAGTGCCATCTGTGCCCAGATGATCCCCTTCCTGACACAGGAGGTGAGAGGGGAGGCAGAGGGTTGCTCAGGTTTCTCCTGAGGCCCTCAGGAAGGGATGAAGCTGAGGTCCAGCCTGAGCAAGGGGGAGGTTTGGGGAGGGTGAAAACCTCTGCACCTGGGCTGGGGGGGGGGGTCAGAAGGGGCTGCACAGCCTTGGGTGGTGCTGGGCTGTGGGGGTCCCTCCAGCCAGGAGCACAGAGTGAGCTCCCTGTGCTCTGCCTTCCCAGCACCAGCAGCAGGTCCTGCAGGCTGTGGAGAGAGCCAAGCAGGTGACCATGGGGGAGCTCAACAGCATCGTTGGGGTGAGTCCTGCTGCCTGGCCAGGGGCAAGGGCCCCCTCTTGCCCAGGGGTGCAGTGCAAGGGTGGCAAAGCTGGGGCCTGAGAAGCCCAGGGCTGGTCCCCTGCAGTCACAAGGTGTGCCAGGGTGTCCCGAAGGCAGTGGATGCCCTCTGAGGTCCTCCCTGGGCCCTGAGCAGAGCTGGGCAGGGATCTGGCTCCATGTGTCAGGATCACATCCATGCTGAGTGGGTCCTTGAGTTGCCTGGGGGTGGAAGGGGCAGGTGATGTGGCCTGGACTGTGCAGCCTCAAGAGCTTCACCTCCCCTCCCTGGCCTGGCCTCCTCTCATCCCCTGGCGCTTTGCCTCGCAGGAGCCAAGGGTGCCAGGCATGGCAGTGCCAGGCATGGCTGTGCCAGGCATGGCAGTGCCAGGCATGGCTGTGCCACCCCCTCCTGCAGCCAGCACCATTTGCTCTTTCTCTTTCAGCAGCAGCAGCAGCTTCAGCACCTCTCCCACCACGCCTCCCCCATCCCA
This sequence comes from Colaptes auratus, assembly GCA_015227895.2. Classification (NCBI taxonomy): domain Eukaryota; kingdom Metazoa; phylum Chordata; class Aves; order Piciformes; family Picidae; genus Colaptes; species Colaptes auratus. Next base: position 7,931,653 of record JAAWVA010000037.1, on the reverse strand, counting down.
CTGACCTCCCACCCCTCCAGCATGCAGCCTTCTGGCCTGAGCAGCACCTCGGGGCTCCTGGCCCTCTCAGGGGCTCTGATGGCACAGGCTCAGCTGGCCACCAAGGAGGACAGAGTGGCCCAGGATGGGGAGAGCCGAGGTAAGGGGAAGAAGCTCCATCTGGAGTAGCCCTTCCCAGGCCGGGAGAGTCAGAGCTGGGCAGAGCGTCCAAAGGCAGCGCTGGGACAGGTCCTGCTGCCTGCTCCCCCTGCTCCCAGGGGCTCCTTGACGCCTGGCAGCTGCCCCCTGGGGCCAGGGAGAGTGAGGAGCACTGGGGCTGGCAGAGCCCAGCTAACTGAGTGTCTGCAGCCCTGGGGAGTGCCTCTGTTTCTTGACCAGGGGGGAAGAGCTGCTGTGCAGCGCTGGCAGGCAGCAGCGTGGGAGCAGCTGCCCGTGCGCCCCAGATGCTGGGCAGGGGGGTGCTGGGCACCTCTGCCCCCACCCAGGGGGCCTCTTGCTTCTGCTGGGCTTTTCCAGTGTGGGAGGGTCCTCCCTCCTCTCCATGCTGGGAGATCTCCACCACAGAGAAACCCTCTCTGTTTCCACCAAGGCTTCCAGCAGGTGAAGCTCTGATGCCTGAAGCTGAGATTTGAAAGGGGGGGGGGGGTGGGGTTGGAAGTTTGCTGCTGCAAGCCCTTGCTAGAGACTGGGAGAGCCAAAGGGCTGTGGCAAGGGGTTCAGAGAGCTGGGACCTCTGTGTGTGGTGCCTTGTGAAAGGGCAGCAATTCCTCATCCTTGTGGGTGCCTCTTCTTAGCAGGATCACAAAGTGCTTTACAAACAGCATCAATATTTAATCACCGTTAAATCAGTGCTCTGAAGGCAGCTGCCAGGCTGGGGCCACAGTGAGTAACACCCCCCCAGCTTCTGCTGGTGGCTCTGTGGAAGGGCTGCATGGGGGGAGCTGAGCTGAGGTCACCTCCTGCAGGGCAGAGGCAGCCCCCGGGGGGGTGTTGCTGACAGGAAGGAGGCAACGGGGTGAGGGGCTCCAGGGAGCTCCTTGGGAGGGGGGAAAAACCAGGCAGGAAAGTCAGAGAGTTGCTGTAGGGGTTGGAAGGGATCTCTAGAGATCAAGTTCAGCTCCCCTGCCAAGCAGGATCACCCAGGAGTGCCTCCAGGTGGATCTTGGTGGTTTCCAGGGAAGGAGACTCCCACAACCTCTCTGGGCAGCCTGCTCCAGGGCTGCAGCATCCTCACACCAAAGAAGTTTCTCCTCATGCTGAGGTGAGACCTCCTGGCTTCCAGGTTGTGTCCATTGCCCCCTGTCCAGGCCAAGGCTGGTGGCAAGCTCCTGGTCCCTTGTCTGTCTCCTTTCCTAGCTTCATGCCTTGGAGCAGCCACAGAGAGTCCCTCCTCCCCTGATCCCTACCTGCCTGCCTCCTTCTGCCAGCAGGGCTGGATCGGTTTGTCCTCTCCAAACAGGATCCCTAGGAGTGGAAATCAAGCAGGGAATGTTGTTAGACCCCCCCCAGCTTGGCCTTGCAGCAAAAGCCTGGAGCTTCTTCCCTTGAGCTCAGGGGAGGTGGAGCAGTTCTGTTGGCCATGACCAAAAGCCTCTCAGAGGCTTTCCAAGCAGGGCTTTTTAGCTCAGCTTCCTAAGGAAATGGGATGGGTGTGAGGCAGGAGGTCTCAGCTGGCCAACTGGCTTGATCCATCCTGGCAGCCTTGGAGCCCTTGCTGCACATCCAGGGGAGAGATTCCAAAGCAGGAGGGTTCTTTAGTTGGCAGGAGGTGGGTAGACAGAGATTCCTCCTGCTTCCCTGGTGTGGTAGGTTTAATTTGGGGTGGGGGAAAATTTCAAACACACCCCCCCCCCCCCCCCAACCTGGGGAAGAGCAAGAAGCTGATCTCCTGGTGCATGAGAGACCCCAGGCTGCAGATGGGCAGAGGGCCAAGGAGGGCTGATTGATTTTTTCCTCCTCCTGTGTTGCCTTGAGGGTGCTTGGGGGTCTCTGCATTAACAGCCTCTTCCTCTTCTCTCCCCTGCCTCACTGGTGTGGACCTGCCCTGACTCTCTCCCTTGCTGCCACCCGGGCTCCAGAGCGCTCCCCGAGCCGGGTAAGTGGAGCTGGCACACGCGGCGCTGGCCGGGGCCCGTGGCCTCAGCTGGCCCTGGCAAATGGCCTCAGCTGGCTTCCAATGCCCAGGCACAAGTGGGGAGAGCTTTCCTTCCTGGGGCAGCTCCAAGGCTGGGGATGCTCCTGCACCTGAGCTGGCATCTGCTGCGCTGGCACAAGCCAGGGCGGCACCGAGCCGTGTGCGCGAATGCAGCTGCAGTGTGGAGAGTGGGAGCAGCCAGGTGGGGAGTATCTGGATGTAGGGAGAGCAGGAGAACATCTGAGCAGAGGATAAGAAGACAAAGGGAGCTCTGCTTTTTTTTTTTGCAGCCCCCTCCCCCATTCCTTTGCTTTGCTGGCTTGGGTGGGTTGGGTTTGCAGCCAGGTTCTGGGCCACCTGGATTCGGTGTCTTTGCTGCTGCAAGGATCCAAAGGTCGAGGGCTGCTCCCAAAATAACCAGCTGTGTCTTTTTCCAAGGAGTTTCCAGTTTAGGCAACAGGCTGAACAGGTCTCCTTCCCCCAGCCCGCTGCTGCCAGCCCCTCTGCAACCCTTAGCTGCACCCTCGTTTGGGAGGTCGCCCCCAGCCTGCCCTGAGCCCAAGCCCTGTGCCTCCCTCCCCGGGCTCTGTGGCTGCAGTAAGGCAGAGCTGCAGCTCCTGGTGCAGGCAGGGGAAAGGAAGGGTTAATGAGCCTCTCCTCTGGGAGCAATTGGCATTGATCTTCACAGGCTTGCAGTCAGGTGGGAGAGGGGGAGGGAGAGATGGTCGCTGCGTGTCCTGCAGGCTGGATCAGCTCTGTGATCCCAGAAATATCTGGGGGCCCGCTCCAGAGATCCCCCGGGGCACAGGGAGCATCCTTTCAGCTCAGGGCTTGTGTGGGGGGAGGCTCTTTATCCTGCTGTGCTGGAACCAATTGACCACGCAGGAACCTCGGGGCTGGGGGCATTTCCCCCTCCCCACCTCCTGCACAGACACGAGATGGGGGAACCCTGCCCCAGAAGCTGCCCTGACCTCTCCAGTAGCTGTGCCAGGTTGGTTCGCAGGAGAGCTGGTGGGGGGAGGGGGGCTGTGAGTGGGCACTGGGTCATGCTCCGATCCTCTGAGCAGGACTGTGGGGACAGGAAGGGATTGAGACACCCCCACACACACACACCCCCATCCCCACTGCTGCTGGCAGCATCTCAGGGAAGGGATTTTGGTCCTGCCTGGGCCCCATCCTCCTTCCCAGCCCTCTGGCTCCTGCAGCAGCAGGGTTAAAGTGAAGCAAATGAGTCTCCGGTGGGGATTTTCCACTCTGCCATGCCTGGTTATCTCCTGAGGGCTGATCTGCTCTGCAGCTCTGCTGAGGATGCTGCCTGGCTCAGCTCCTGCCTGCCGGGGTCCCTGCAGCCAGGGCTCCACTGCCAGCTGGGGCTGCTGCCCCCGCTGCCCACCCCTCTGCTCTGGCGAGGGAGAAGGGCCTGGGGCTTGGGGCTGAGCTTTGTTCTCTCTCTCTCTCCTCCCCCTGCCCCCAGCCAGGGAGATGCTTTGCTCGGGTGGAGGTGGTTTAGGGGTGATGGGGGTGGTTTAGGGGTGTGGGACTGATGGAGAGGTGTTTTTTGGGGTGATGGAGCTGTTTTGGGGGTGATGAACTGATGGAGAGGTGGTTTAGGGGTGGTGGGCTGAATGGAGAGGTGATGGGCTGATGGGGGTGGGTTTGGGGTGATGGAGGTGGTTTTGGGGTGGTGGAGGTGGTGTAGGGGTGATGGAGAGGTGATTTAGGGGTGATGAGCTGATGGAGGTGGTGTAAGGGTGATGGAGAGGTGATTTAGGGGTGATGAGCTGATGGAGGTGGTGTAAGGGTGATGGAGGTGGTGTAGGGGTGATGGAGGTGATTTAGGGGTAATGGGCTGATGGGGGTGGTTTAGGGGTGAAGGAGGGGGTTTGGGCTGATGGAGGCAGGTTTTGGGGTGATGGAGGTGGGTTTAGGGTGAAGGAGGGGGTTTGGGGCTGTTGGAGGTGGGTTTAGGGTGAAGGAGGGGGTGTGGGGCTGTTGGAGGTGGTTTATGGGTGATGGAGGGGGGTTTGGGGCTGATGGAGGGGGTTTGGGGTGATGGAGGGGGGTTGGGGTGATGGAGGCGGTTTGGGGTGGTGGGCTGAGGAAGCAGCTGCACTCTCCCTGGGAAGGGGCTGGGGTGTGGGGTCTGGCTTGAGTTTGAGAGGTGGGCAGGGGCTGTTCTGGGAGCAAGCTGGAAGGAGAGGGGGGAGGGCTGATGGTGTGTTGGGGTTAAATGTGGCTGAGCCTCTGGGCACCCTACAAATGCCCCTGCCCTTCTGCCCACCCCAGGAGACTCTGGGCAGCTAACCCCCAGGGACAGGCCTCATCCTGCTCCCCCATCAGAGCTGAATGGGTGCCTCTGGGGCAGAACTCGGCAGGGGGGGTCTGGAAGCATCTTCCCCAGCTTCGCTTAAAGCACCAAACTTACCCCAAGTGCATCTGGATCGTAGAGGGCTCCTGGCCAAGGATTCCTGGGGTGCCACAGGATTCTGAGTGGAGGGGGCAAGGGGTGTAGTGCCTCCCCCTTCAGCCCTGAGACCTGCTGGGTGGGGGGAGGGGACCCCTGCCCTCAGTCTGGTTGCAGAAGCAGCTGACTGGTGCTGGACCGGCGCTGGGAGCTCTCCAGAGAGGAAGGGCACAGAGCAGGGCTCTGTGGGCTGTGGTTTTCTGCTGGCTCACAGCTTCCCTCTTCCCTCCCTCTGGCTCAGAGTGGTTCTGCTTCCCCTCCTGAGAGCCTGCAGGACGAGGAGCGGCTGGGAGGCGCTGGGCTGAAGAGGAAACGGGAGGAGAAGGAGCCCCCAGGGCATTACGTGAGTGCGCCGAGGAGCGGAGCCGCGGGAGGTGCCTGGGGAGCTCTGTGCCCGTCCCGGGGAGCCCCTTTGGGCAGAGGGTTGAGTGGCTGCCTGCAGGGCATGGTGCTGGTCCATGGGAAGTGGTGTGCAGGAGGAAATGCAGTGTTGGGTGGTGAAAACTCAACAGGAGCTGGCAGTGGGCACTGCCAGCCCAGGAGACCAACTGTGTCCTGGGCTGCATCAGAAGGACAAGGAAGGGGATTCTGCCTCTCTACTCTGCTCCTGTAAGACCCCTCCCACCTGCAGCACTGCCTTCAGCTCTGGAGCCCCCAGCACAAGAAGGACCTGGAGCTGCTGGAGAGGGGCTACAGGTGGCCAGGAAGATGATCAGGGGGCTGCAGAACCTCCCCTGTGGTTCTGCCTGGAGAAGAGAAGGCTCTAGGGAGACCTCAGAGCAGCCTTCCAGGGCCTGAAGGGGCTCCAGGAGAGCTGGGGAGGGACTTGTGACAAGGATGAGGGACAAGGGCTTTGAGCTGGCAGAGGGGAGACTGAGAGTGGAGATGAGGAAGAAATTCTTGCCAGTGAGGGTGGGGAGACACTGGCAGAGGCTGCCCAGGGAGGCTGTGGCTGTCTCCTGCCTGGAGGTGTTCAAGGCCAGGCTGGGTGAGCAAGCTGGGCTGGTGGGAGGTGTCCCTGCCCATGGCAGGGGGTTGGAACTGGGTGATCTTGAAGGTCCCTTCCAACCCAACCCATTCCACAGGGTTTCTGCTGGCTGGGGCTGTGTAGGGCAAAGCTTGGTCCAGCTTCTCCCACTCCTGACAGCCTTCCTGGGTTTCTCCCTCCTTGCAGGACAGCGATGGGGAGAAGAGCGACTACAACCTGGTGGTGGACGAGGTGAGCCCTTGGGGACAGGCTGAAGCCTTGGCAGTGCATCCAGCATGAGCTCTAGGACTCTGGTTCCTGAGCTTTGGGGTTCTGGGTCATTGCTGCTGGGCAGGAGCAGCCAGCCAGGCCTTGTGCCAGCCAGGCCATGTGCCAGCCCTCTCCAATGTGTTGATGCCAGCCAAGGCTGGTTCTGACTCACAGCGCTGTGGCTTGCAGGCTGTGCCAGCCAGGGCTCAGCTTTGCCAGCCTTAGACTTGGCTCTGCTTCCCAGTCCTGCTTCAGGCCCTGTCCTGCAGCATCCCATGTGGGGATGCTGATAAGCTGGGATGTGAGCCCCTAGAAGCTGGGCTTGCTGCTGGCAGCTCAGGGGCTGGTGGAGGTAGCAGGAGCAGGCAGATGTCCTGTGCTGCCTTTGGTGCCTTAGAGCAGCTGTGCCCATGACACACGGAGCCTGTGCCCGTGTCTGGGGGCAGGAGGTGTGCTGGATCCCAGCCTCTTCCAACCAACCATGCTGCCAGGTGCTTCTGGGACAGCCTTCTCTGGCCACCAAGGCAGATAGAAGAGATCCCAGCCCCAGCTCTGCCCCAGCAGAGGTGAAGTTTTTTTGGGGGGGGGACATCCCTTTTGGCCTTGCCTGGAAATCTGGAGGGAGGGAAGGAAGGAGGGAGGGAGGGAGGCAGAGAGGGAGGGAAGAAGAGCACAGGTTGCTTCTCTTTTTCCTTTTCCTCCTGCCACTTCCCAAGAAAATACAAGCCCTGAAAGGGACATCAGCAGGAAATGGTGCTCATAAAACCTGCTCATCAGTGTAATGATGGTGATAAAAATCACAGCCCTTGCTGAATGGCTGGAGGAGTGCAAGGGCTGAGGGGTGGCCTTGCCTCTGAAATGCTGCTGAAGGGGCTGCCAAGAGGCAGCTGGTGCTGGTCACCATCCCTCCTTGTCAAGGTGTCTGTGGCCACCAGTGTGTCCTCTGAGCCTGCTGTCACCTCCACTTGTGTACCAAGAGCAAGATCAAGGAGGTTTCTCATCCAGGGGCTTTGGGGCAGAGCTGAGGCCCTCTCAGGGTTCTCCTCATTGATGCTGCTCAGCAGATGTGGGGCAGCAAGGGGCCGGGGGAGCAGCAGGGGCAGCAAGGGGCTGGGGGAGCAGCAAGGGGCTGGAGGAGCAGCAGGGGCAGCAAGGGGCTGGAGGAGCAGCAGGGGCAGCAAGGGGCCGGGGGAGCAGCAGGGGCAGCAAGGGGCTGGGGGAGCAGCAAGGGGCCGGAGGAGCAGCAGGGGCAGCAAGGGGCCGGAGGAGCAGCAGGGGCAGCAAGGGGCCGGGGGAGCAGCAGGGGCAGCAAGGGGCCGGGGGAGCAGCAGGGGCAGCAAGGGGCTGGGGGAGCAGCAGGGGCAGCAAGGGCCGGGGGGCAGCAGGGGCAGCAAGGGGCTGGGGGAGCAGCTCAGCCAGCAGGCAGCGAGGAGCAAACTGAGGCTGGGCTCAACCCTGGGGATGGATCTGTAGGGACCCTGCACAGCGAGACTGGGGGGTGTCCTACTCCTCAAAGACCTCTCTTCTCTTTTCCCCAGGACCCCAACTCAGAGCCTGGCAGCCCCAGCCAGGTGCCCAGCAGCAGGCTGCTGCCAGCTCACCGGGAGGTGCCCGAGAGCCCGACCTCTGCCAGCTCCAGCCGCAGCCCCACGCCGCTCAAGCCCAAGGACCAGGCTCTGGTAGGCAGCAGCAGCGTGGGCAGCCCAGGGCCTGGGTGGGCAGCAGGGCTGGGGACGTTGGCCTGAATCTCTGCCTGGCCCAAATGCAGAGGGGACAAGGAGAAGTCAGTGCTGAGTGCTTGGCACCCGCTGCCAGCCAGGAGCAGAGGTCTGTGCCCTCGGGGGGAGGCAAATCATCTGCAGGGCAGAGGTTGGGCTCTGCAGGGCAGCGGTTGGGCTCTGCAGGGCTTTTCCACCTTGCCTGTCTGCAGGATTCCCCAGGGCTGCTCCCCAGAACCCTAGAACCATTAAGGTTGGAAAATCCCTCTTAAGATCACCAAGTCCAACCTACTACCCAGCACTCCTCTGTCCCCAAGGGCCACATCTAGGGACAGGGATCTGCTGGAGAGGGTCCAGCGGAGGGCTCCAAGGATGATCAGGGGGCTGCAGCACTGCCTGGTGAGGAGAGGCTGAGGGACCTGGGGGCTCTTCAGTCTGGAGAAGAGAAGACCCAGAGGGGATTTAATGAATGTTTATCAATACCTGAGGGCTGGGGGTCAGGAGGGAGGGCACAGGCTCTGCTCACTTGCTCCCTGGGATAGGACAAGGAGCAATGGATGTGAGCTGCAGCGCAGGAGGCTCCACCTCAACACCAGGAGGAACTGTAAGGGTCACAGAGCCCTGGAGCAGGCTGCCCAGAGAGGTTGTGGAGTCTCCTTCTCTGGAGCCTTTCAAGGCCCCATCTGGATGTGTTCCTGTGTGACCTGAGCTAGATTGTGTGGTCCTGCTCTGGCAGGGGGGCTTGGACTGGATGATCTCTTTGGGTCCCTTCCAACCCCTGACATCCTGTGATCCCGTGAAGGGTTAGGAGTTGGAAGGGACCTTGAAAGATCAACCAGGCTGGAAAAGGCCTGAGAGATCATCAAGTGATCCCTTTGGGTCCTTTCCAACCCCTGACACCCTGTGAGCTGCGATCTACTCCTCGGGGCTTTTTTTTTTGCCCACCTCCGGGGACTCCACTCCCCCACCCCCCGCCCCGGGCAGCCTCTTCCGACGCCTGCCCACCCTCGCAGCGCAGAAATCGTTCCTAATCTCCAGCCTAACCCTCCCCTGGGCGCAGCTTGAGGCCAAATCAATCTTTAGTTTCTGTTTCCTTTCGGGTTTATTTGCCCTCATTTGTGTTTTCCCCCCCCCCCCCCCCCTTTCGCTTTTGCTTCCTCCTTTTCCCCGAGCGCCAAGCCCCCGGGGGGGCTTGGATTGAAACATCAACGTGTGGGAAGAGGTGGGGGGGGGGAGGGACGTTTCTACCCTCCCCGGCGGCTCTCGGGGACCAAAGGGATGCAATCCTTGGATCCCAGGGTCAGGAGCTAGCTGAGGGGAGGGGTGGGGGGTGGGGAGGGGGGCGGCCACGGGAGGAGGCGAGCGGCAGCTCCCCGGCACAATCGGATTAGAGCAGACAAAGAGCCCTCAGCAATCTGCCAGCGCAGCATGGAGCTTCCCTCCGTTAGTGATTTTTTTTTTGCCTTTCCCCTCCTTCCCTTCCCTCTTGTTTTTTTTCTCCCTCCCCTCCCCCCCCCCTTTGCTGGTGTAAGGAAAAATCCCCAGGCTGGGGGGGGGGGGGGGGAGGAAGAAAAAGGAAAAAAGGAAGGAAGGGGAAAAAAAATAAGGAAGAGGAGGAAAAAAATAGGAGAGAAGGAAAAAAAGAGAGAAAGGAATGAAATAGCTGTGGGGGACTGGAGAGCCTGCAGCATGCCAAGCATCCTCCTGCTCCATGGGGGATGGGATGGAGTTGGGCATGGGATGGGGATGGGATGGAGATGATGGGATGGGAGAGGAGATGGGGATGGGATGGGAATGAGGATGGGGATGGGATGGGAATGGGGATGGAAATGGAGGTGGGATGGGATGGAGATAAAGATGGGGATGTGGGAGCAGGGATGGGGACAGGATGGGTATGGGAAGGGGAAGGGAACAGGGATGGGATGGAAATGGGGACGGGAAGGGGATGGAGATGGGGAGGGGAATGGAATGGGGATGGGGATGGGATGGGAATGGGGACAGGGATGGGATGGAGATGGGATGTGGGAGCAGGGATGGGGACAGGAAGGGGATGGGGACAAGGATGGGAAGGGGATGGGGACAGGGATGGGAATGAGGGTGAAGATGGGATAGGGACAGGGATGGCATGGAGATGGAGATGAGATGGGGATGGGAATGGGGATGGGGATGGGATGGAGATGGGATGTGGGAGCAGGAATGGGGACAGGAAGGGGATGGGGACAAGGATGGGAAGGGGATGGGGACAGGGATGGGAAGGGGATGGGGACAGGGATGGGAATGAGGGTGGAGAAGAGATGGGGACAGGGATGGCATGGAGATGGGGATGGAGATGGGAATGGGGATGGGATGGAGATGGGGATGTGGGAGCAGGAATGGGAAGGGGATGGGATCAGGGATAGGGATGGGATGGAGATGGGGATGGGAGAGCAGAAATGGGGATGGGAATGAGATAGGGATGAGATGGTGACTGGGGGGGATGGAGGGGGCTCACTACATGAGGAGGGATTGGTTTGGTTGGAAAAGACCTCCAAGATCATGGAGTCCAAGCTTCAACCTTGCATCCTTCCCCCAGCATGGAAAGAGCTCCACATCCCCACTCACCTCCCTGCTTTGGGTGTGAATGTTCGAGGCAAGCCCCAAGTCTGCCTGAACTGCCAGAGTTAGGGAATCACAGAATTGTTTGGGTTGGAAAAGCCCTCTGAGAGCATCCAGTCCAGCCAGCAACCCAACCTCACCATGGCCATCAACCCATGGGCCCCAGGTGCCATGGCCACAGGGTTCTGGAAAGCCTTTGCACGAGGGGAAGGCAAATCTTGGGGTAACAGCCACGTAGGGACTTGTGCCAGGGTGCTGGAAGGGGGCAGGAAGGATGAAAGGATGAGAGGAAAGGGCCTGGAAGTGTGCCAGGGGAAGTTTGGGTTGGAGAGGGGGAACAATTTCTTTGCTGCAAGGGTGGTCAGGGACTGGCACAGGCTGCCCAGGGAGGTGATGCAGTCCCCATGGCTGGAGGTGTTCGTGAGATGTGTGGCCATGGCACCTGGGGCCATGGTGGGGTTGGGCTGAGGGTTGGACTGGATGATCTCAGAGAGCTTTTCCAACCCCAGAAAATCTGTGATTCCCTGACTCTGGCAGTTCAGGATGACTTGGGGCTTGCATTGAACGTTCTACACCCAAAGCAGGGAGGCAAATGGGGCTGTGGAGCTCTTCCCATGGGGGAAGGGGGAAGGAAGCAAGGGGCAAGGGAGGAAAGGAGAGGGGATGAGCCCCAGGATCCATCTGGATGCTTTCCAGTGGGATCTGCTCTAGGTGATCCTGCTCTGGCAGGGGGGTTGGACTGGGTGAGCTTTTCAGGTCCCTTCCAGCCCCTAACCTTCTGTGATCATAGAATCATAGACTGGTCAGGGTTGGAAGGGGCCTCTGAAGGTCATCCGGGGCAGCTGAGTCTCAGGGTGGCCATGCCCCAGGCTGCTCTGCTCCCCTCCCCTGTGGGCCAGGACCGTTGGCAGCTCTGTGGTTCTCTTCCAACTGAGGCTTCTCTTCCCTCTGCTGCACAGCCTGACCCTCCAGCCAGCACTGCCAGCTCCAAGCCCTCCTCTGCCTCTCCACTCCACGAGTCCCTCACGCCCGGCCCGGGGCCGAGCTCAGCCGCCCTGCTCCGGCAGCCCCCAGGCAAGGCTCCGACCACCGACAGCATCAGTGAGTGCCTGGCAGGGGCAGGGCTTGGGGGGGTCCTGTTCTGCTGCTGCAGGGCTGGGCTGAGGGCAGGCAGGACGCTTCCCTCCTGGCTGCAGAGCTGCAGGGCACCTTTGGCTCCACATGATCGATCAGAGGTATGGACCATGGCCAACGTGTGCAGGTACCAGGCTGCCAGGGCTTGGCCTGCAGGCTCAGACTCCTGCAGCTGAAGATCTCCGTGGGGGGGTGAGGGTCTGCATGTGCTGGGTGCTGCAGGGAGCCTGGGCAAGATCCAGCTGATCTAGGAGCCCCTGTCAATAGCTGCCACCTTCTGAGAGCACAAGGGGAGGGTTGTGAAGGCTCTGCAGTAGCCTCCCTGGTGGCTGATCTAGTGTGAGGTGACCCTGCCCGTGGCAGGGGGGGGTTGGAATTGGATGATCCTTGAGGTCCCTTCTAACCCTAACAATTCTGTGATGGTGAACTGGTCACATGCCCTCTTCCTGCCTTGGGAAGAGGTTTCTGGAGCATCTTGGCACCTAAAGGAACCCCAAGGTGGCATGAGTAGGACAGGTCCAAGAGAGAAACGTGGCAGGACCAGAGACATTAAACCCTTGTCTGGGCTAGAGATTGGCAGCAGTTTAGCAAAAAAAGAGATGAATTGGACTCAATTTCAATAAATCCTCAAAAGCCTGAAGGTGGAACCACTTTGCTGTCAGCCAGGGGTAGCCTGACCTGGCCAAGACAGAGCAGGCCTTGGCAGCAGGGCTGAGGGTTGCTATGGCTTAGTGGCTGGGCTCTGGTGCACCCTGTGGAGGGGTTGGAGCCTTTTGATTTCCTTTGCTGTATCTTCATTCCAGTCAAGGTTGAAGATCAGGGGCTGCCCCTTGGCCATCCCTCTCCTTTGGTCCTTGGCTGCCCCTTGGCCATCCCTCTCCTTTGGTCCTTGGCTGCCCCTTGGCCATCCCTCCCCTTTGGTCCTTGGCTGTCCCTTTCCTTTGTTCCTTGGCTGCCCCTCCCCTTTGGTCCTTGGCTGCCCCTTGCCATCCCTCCCCTTTGGTCCTTGGCTGCCCCTTGGCCATCCCTCCCCTTTGGTCCTTGGCTGCCCCTTGGCCATCCCTCTCCTTTGGTCCTTGGCTGCCCCTTGGCCATCCCTCCCCTTTGGTCCTTGGCTGTCCCTTTCCTTTGTTCCTTGGCTGCCCCTCCCCTTTGGTCCTTGGCTGCCCCTTGCCATCCCTCCCCTTTGGTCCTTGGCCATCCCTCCCCTTTGGTCCTTGGCTGCCCCTCCCCTTTGGTCCTAACCCATAATCTACCTCCTCCTCATCTGCTGGTCCACACCAGGGGATCCTGGGTCAGAGTTGGCACCGGCTCTTGCTGCCTGGCACCTGCCAGGTGCCCTCTTGCCCTGGGTGATGCTCCTCACCCCCCTTGGCCGGGGCCCAACCGCTGGGGTCTCTCCTCACGCAGCTCTCCGCAGCCCCCTGAGCATCTCCAGCCCCTACTCCTCTACCTTTGGGATGCTGTCTCATGCCACCCTCAACGGGGAGCTGCCAGCCCCTGGCATGTACCTGGGCATCCACCTCTCACCGCAGGTCAGCAGCGCTGTGATGTACGGCCGCTCCCCCATGGTAAGTCTGCAAGGGCCAGGCCAGGGCTGCTGGCAGGTGTTGGCTTTGCCACTTGTCCTGGGCAGGAACTGCCCCTGGTGTGTGGCATCTGTGCTGCTGCCATCAGCTCAAGCAGCCCCAGGAAGGGCTCCCACTTGGAGGAGTTTGGGTTGTGAAGCTGCGGGGAGAAAGCAGCCAAGCAGCTTGGGCAGAGCTGGGCTGGCCTCGTCCCCAGGGCATGTGGGGGAAGGCAGGAGCCCAGCTTTGGTGTCCCTTCCTTTGCCTCTCATGTGCCCTTCACTTGGAGCAGGTGGCTTTTGAGTCTCACCCTCACCTGAGGGCTTCCTCCATCTCCTCTTCACTGCCCAGCATCCCGGGGGGGAAACCGTAAGTGTGGCTGCATGCAGGGGCTGCAGGGAGGGTGGGCAGCCTGGGGGTGGGTGCCAGGTGGGTCTCCTCCCCCAGGGCTCATTCCTACACCCAGCAGATGTAGGGCAGGGCAGGGCCAGGCTAGGCTGGACTTCACACTTCTGAGTCCCCCACGGGCCTGGAGTTCAAGGCAGGGGCTGCTAACGAGGAGCTGCTTAATTACATCCCTCATTAGCCAGTGCGCCAGACACCTTCCACCTGGCTCCAGCGTGGCTGATGGGGGAGGAGGGCACTCGGGTGTCACAGGGGGGCGATGGTTCAACCCTCTCCTCTGCCCCCTCCCGCAGCGCCTACTCCTTCCACGTCAGCGCCGATGGGCAGATGCAGCCTGTGCCCTTCCCCCCCGATGCCCTCCTGGGCTCGGGCATCCCCCGGCACGCACGGCAGCTGCACACCCTGAGCCACGGGGAGGTGGTTTGTGCTGTCACCATCAGCAGCTCCACCCAGCACGTCTACACCGGGGGCAAGGGCTGTGTGAAGGTGTGGGACGTGGGGCAGCCGGGCACCAAGACGGCCGTGGCTCAGCTGGACTGCCTGGTGAGGAGGAGCAGCAGGAACGCGGCTGGCAGGGGGCTGGGGAAGGGGAATGTGCTCCTGGGGCAGTGGAGGGAGGCAGAGGCTCCTTCTGGGGCTGTAGGCTGTCTCCCACATGCTCTGCCATGCACTGATCAGGTCTTGCCCTCCCCCTGTGCCCTGCAATCCCAATTCGGGAGCAGGGGAAAGGTTCTGTTAGAGCTTGGAGCCCTGGGCTGGTTCCACCTGGCTGGAGCCGCCCCTCACCTGCTCCAGCCCTGCCTGTGTCTGCCCAGCAGCTGCTGGCAGAGGGACCCCGCGGGGCAGAGGCTGTCCCAAGCGCAGTGACAAAGTGAGAGGCTGCTGTGGGGGCCGGCTGGGCTGACAGGGTCCTGCCTCCTGCCCCCCAGAACCGCGACAACTACATCCGCTCCTGCAAGCTGCTGCCCGACGGCCGCAGCCTGATCGTGGGGGGGGAGGCCAGCACCCTCTCCATCTGGGACCTGGCAGCCCCCACGCCCCGCATCAAGGCCGAGCTCACCTCCTCTGCCCCTGCCTGCTATGCCCTGGCCATCAGCCCCGACGCCAAAGTCTGCTTCTCCTGCTGCAGCGACGGCAACATCGTGGTGTGGGACCTGCAGAACCAGACGCTGGTCAGGTCAGCCTGGGGCAGGGCTGCTCCAGCCTCCTTGGGCCCTACAGGGACTCTTTGCTCCCCTCCAGGCTCTCCTCACCTCTCCCCACACTCTTGCCCTGCCCCTGGGACACTCTCTGTCCTTGCAGCAGGGATCTCCTGCTGCTGGCTGCTGCAGGTGCCGGCAGCTCTCGGACTCTGCCCTCCCTGTCCCCCTTCTTTCCCAGGCAGTTTCAGGGCCACACAGACGGTGCCAGCTGCATTGACATCTCTAACTATGGCACCAAGCTGTGGACAGGGGGCCTGGACAACACAGTGAGGTGCTGGGACCTGCGGGAAGGGCGCCAGCTGCAGCAGCACGACTTCAGCTCCCAGGTCGGGGCTGGCAGCAGCCAGGAGCACCACAGGGCTGGCCGGGACCTGCCCTGCTGTTGCCTGACTCTGTCCTTCACCCCGCTCCAGATCTTCTCCCTGGGCCACTGCCCAACAGGAGAGTGGCTGGCAGTGGGCATGGAGAGCAGCAACGTGGAGATCCTGCACGTCACCAAGCCAGACAAGTACCAGCTGCACCTCCACGAGAGCTGCGTCCTCTCCCTCAAATTCGCCTCCTGTGGTAGGCAAGCTCTGTCCTTCCTGCTTGTGGCTCCTTTGGGTTCCCTGCCCCTGCTCACCTCCTCTGGATGGCTTCCCAAACCCTAACCCCTCTTTGTCTCCTGCCCCAGGGAAGTGGTTTGTGAGCACGGGGAAGGACAACCTGCTGAACGCCTGGCGGACTCCCTACGGCGCCAGCATCTTCCAGGTGCAGGGGGGGGTGGCACTGGGCTGTGGGAGGGATGAGGGCAGGTTCTGCCCCCCCAGCACTGCCCTCACCACCCACCTCTCTCCCTTTCAGTCTAAAGAGTCCTCCTCAGTGCTGAGCTGTGACATCTCCATCAACGACAAATTCATCGTTACAGGCTCTGGTGACAAGAAGGCCACAGTCTATGAGGTGGTTTACTGAGGCCTTCCCCCTTTGCCACCCTCCCTTAGCCAGCAGGGAAGCAGCCAGCCCTTGCCCAAAGCTGATGGAGACTTGTGCTGGACCAGCCCTCCTCCTCTCTTCCTGCTCCTCACCTTCCAGCTGCCAAAAGGAAGGTCAGGGCCCCAGCTCTGCTGCCCTGCTCTGCTCCCAGAGGTGAAGGGGAGAGCTGGGGCTGAGTGCTCATGGGCAGGTGTGCCCTCAAGGTGGGCAGAGGCCAGGCTGAGGTGGCCTGGTGCCTGTCTGTGAGGGCAAAATAATGCCAAGAGTGGCTGGGAGAGTGGTGATCCCAAATTACTGCTACTGGCTTAATGGCAGGAGCAGCTGTAAATGACCAATAAAGAAATGTATTTAACTGTGGTTTCAGTCCCTTACTAATAAACAGGAACAAAAAAGTGTCTGGTCTGGGGGGGGGGGAGGCAGGAGGGAGGCTGGGCAGGGACTGATCTCACTGCAGGCTCAATGGAAATCTGTCCCTGGGGACCTGACCTTCAGCCTCAGCCCCCTGGATGTGGCCTCTGCAGCTGCACCCCCAGAGACAGGGGCTTGGCCCCCTCCATGGGGCAGTTTGGATTGGGGGTCAGAAGCAGGAGCTGCTCCCATCCCACCCCTCCACCTGGGTAAGGAGGGAAAACTCACCTTGGCTGCAGCTTCCCCAGGCTGTGCTGCCTGGCTGGGGCTTGCTCCTGGGCAATGGCAAAGGCTGTGCCATGAAGGGTGGTCGGGCAGGGTCCAGGAGCAGCCCTACCACCTTCCTTGGCCAGCTCTTTCCTAGCTTGCCAGAGCTGCCTGCTCAGCCCAGCAGCCCAAGCTCCTGCCCTGCCACAAGCCTGGTACCAGGCAGGATGGGTCAAGCCCATGGCAGCCACTGCATCACCACTTCCCCTGGCAGCCCTTGCCCTGCCCACAGCCACTGCACCACCGCTTCCCCTGGCAGCCATGGCCACAGCCAGCAGTGTGCTGCTTCCCCTGCAGCCCTCACCCTGGCTGCTGCTGGCAGGCTGAGCTCCAAGGCTCTCAGCAACAACCCCTGGCACCAAGCCAGGCTGATAAGCCAGCACTGACTGCTCACAGCTCATTTCCTTCCAAACCTGCTTCCTCCAGTGCTGGCCTCTTCCCTTGCATCCCTCATTCCAGGAGCAGCCCACACAGCAGCCACTGCCCTGCTCCAGGCCCAGTGTTCTCCTCACCATGCCTAGGACCAGCTGCTGCCAGCCCTGCAGCAGAGCACTGGCACCAAACTTGGCCCTGATGCCCAAGCTGCAGCGGCCAAAGGGGACAATGCTCCTCCCCTGCTCTCCTCCATCCTCACCTGCATCCAGCCCACAGGCACAGAGCACCGAAGCTGCTGCCCAGGACAAGGCAGAGTTGTTGCTTTTTTTTTTGGGGGGGTGGGGTGGGGTGTTTTGTTTTTATTATTAAATACACTCTGGGAGGCAAAGAAAGGAGATGAAGGCAGAGGTCATCCTTCCCAGCCTGGCCCAGAGCCCTAACAACAACAAAAATAAAACCCCAACCCAAGAAACCAACCAACCAAAAACCCCAACCCACAGCAGAAAGTTAAAGAAACCAAACCAAAATCATAATTGAAAAGAAAAGCAACCAACCCAGACCCCCAAGAAAAGAGAGAGAGCAGCAACCCACCAACCCAGACCCCCAAGGAGAGAGAGAGCAGCAACCAACCAACCCAGACCCCCAAGGAGAGAGAGCAGCAACAACCAACCCAGACCCCCAAGGAGAGAGAGAGCAGCAACCAACCAACCCAGACCCCCAAGGAGAGAGAGAGAGAGCAGCAACCAACCAACCCAGACCCCCAAGGAGAGAGAGAGAGAGCAGCAACCCACCCAGACCCCCAGGAAGAGAGAGAGAGCAGCAACCCACCCAGACCCCCAGGAAGAGAGAGAGAGAGCAGCAACCACCCAGACCCCCAGGAAGAGAGAGAGAGAGCAGCAACCCACCCAGACCCCCAAGAAGAGAGAGAGAGAGCAGCAACCAACCCAGACCCCCAGAAGAGAGAGAGAGAGCAGCAGCCAACCCAGACCCCAAGAAGAGAGAGAGAGCAGCAACCAACCCAGACCCCCAAAGGAGAGAGAGAGCAGCAACCAACCCAGACCCCCAAGGAGAGAGAGAGAGCAGCAACCAACCCAGACCCCCAAGGAGAGAGAGAGCAGCAACCCACCCAGACCCCCAAGAGAGAGAGAGCAGCAACCAACCCAGACCCCCAAGGAGAGAGAGAGCAGCAACCCACCCAGACCCCCGAGAAGAGAGAGAGCAGCAACCAACCCAGACCCCCAGAAAAGAGAGAGCAGCAACCAACCAACCCAGACCCCCAAGAAGAGAGAGCAGCAACCATCCCAGACCCCCAAGAAGAAAAGAGAGAGCAGCAACCAACCCAGACCCCAAGAAGAAAGAGAGAGCAGCAACCAACCCAGACCCCCAAGAAGGAAGAGAGCAGCAACCAACCCAGACCCCAAGGAGAGAGAGAGCAGCAGACAAAAAAGGAGCAACAAAATCAAACCCAAAAAGGAAGCAACCAACCCAAACCCCCAAGAAAAGAGAGCAGCAACCAACCCCAAACCCCCAAGAAAGAGAGAGAGCAGCAACCAACCCAAACCCCCAAGAAAAGAGAGAGCAGCAACCAACCCAGACCCCCAAGAAAAGGAAAGAAGCAGCAACCAACCCAGACCCCCAAGAAAAGAATCAGCAACCAGTCCAGACCCCCAAGAAGAGAGAGAGAGAGCAGCAACCAACCCCAAACCCCCAAGAAAAGAAAAGAAGCAGCAACCAACCCAAACCCCCAGAAAAGAAGAGGCAACCAAACCAAACCCCCCAAAATAATCAACAAACCAAACCAACCAAACCAAACACACCCCAAGGAAGCAAACCAAACAACCCCAAGGAAGCAAACCAAACAACCCCAAGGAACCAAACCAAACAACCCCAAGGAACCAAACCAAACAACCCCAAGGAGGCCAAACCCTCCCACCCCCAATTGCCCCTAAGTCCAGGTTTAGAAACAAACCAACCAACAAACAAACAAACAAAGACCAAAACCAAGGAGGGGAAAAAAGTCCCCAGGAGATTCACCCCCAGCAGCAGCTGCCACCTCCCAGCCCAGCCTCAGGCCTGGCCGTGGGCCCAGGGCCACCTCCAGCCCTCGGTCGCTTCTCCGCCGAGCTTGGGTGTCCCGGTCCCCGGCCGCCCGTTCTTTGGGAAGGCGGCGAGCAGGGCAGGTAGAGTCCACTCCTCCTCCAGCCACGTGGACCTCTGCACCCAGCCACGTGGTGTGTGCCCTCCCTGCAGCTGGCACCTGGCTCCTGCTCAGTAAATGACCTCATAGACTGTGGCTTTCTTGTCCCCGGAGCCGGTGACGATGAATTGGTCGTCGGTGGAGACGTCGCAGCTGAGGACAGAGGAGGTTTCCTTTGACTGGAGAGAGGAGGGGGCAGGGGGTTAAGTGCAAGAATCAGCCCCCCCACACACACACCCCCACAGAGCAAGGTCATAGAATCACAGAATGGATTGGGGTTGGAAAAGATCTCTGAGATCATCACATCCAACCCTCAGCCCAGCACCACCACGGCCACCAAACCATGGCCCCAGGTGCCACGGCCACACCTTTCCTGTGGGCTCCAGCACCGCCCTGGGCAGCCTGTGCCAAGCCCTGACCACTCTGGCAGCAAAGAAATGTTAACTCATCCCCAACCTAACCCTGCCCTGGCACAATTTCAGGCCATTTCCTCTCCTTCCTATCCTTGGGGCCCTGAGTTGTGCCTAGACAAATCTCTTTATGGGGCTCATTATGGAGGAGACACATTCACAGCTGGGATGTACTGGGAAGTCCCAGCTCAGGGCAGTCCTAGCTCAGGGCAGTCCTAGCTCAGGGCAGTCCTAGCTCAGGGCAACCTCAGCCTAATGCCCATCTTTGCCCCCCAACCCCACACCACACACCTGGAAGATGCTGGCTCCATAGGGTGTCCTCCAGGCATTGAGCAGGTTGTCCTTCCCCGTGCTCACAAACCACTTCCCTGGGGGAGGGACACAAAGAGCAGCCCTGGGTCACCCATCCAGGCCCACACCAGCTGGAGTCCTGCAGCAAACTGTGCCCAGGTTGTGTAACACAAGGTGGGGACAAGGTGGGGACATCTCCCTGCTGTTTTCAGCAACACAGAAGAGGGTCCTGGCACCAACAGCCAAGGCTACAGTCGTGGGGGTTGCTCCAGGAGGGACAGGCAGCCCTTAGCTGAGGGGGGAACCACTGGCACCCACAGAGGAGTGGGCTGGCTGCCAGAACCAGTGCTTCTCCCACAAGCACAAACAGCTGTGGGGCACAAGTCCAGGGGAGGAGGTTGTGTCCAGGACAGGAGTCCCTACCGCAGGCGGCGAATTTGAGGGAGAGGACGCAGCTCTCGTGGAGGTGCAGCTGGTACTTGTCTGGCTTGGTGACGTGCAGGATCTCCACGTTGCTGCTCTCCATGCCCACTGCCAGCCACTCTCCTGTTGGGCAGTACCCCAGGGAGAAGATCTAGGTAGGATAAGAACAGAGTCAGGCAACAGCAGGGCAGGTCCCGGCCAGCCCTGTGGTGCTCCTGGCTGCTGCCAGCCCCGACCTGGGAGCTGAAGTCGTGCTGCTGCAGCTGGCGCCCTTCCCGCAGGTCCCAGCACCTCACTGTGTTGTCCAGGCCCCCTGTCCACAGCTTGGTGCCATCGTTGGAGATGTCAATGCAGCTGGCACCGTCTGTGTGGCCCTGAAACTGCCTGGGAAAGAAGGGGGACAGGGAGGGCAGAGTCTGAGAGCTGCCGGCACCTGCAGCAGCCAGCAGCAGGAGATCCCTGCTGCAGGGACAGAGAGTGTCCCAGGGGCAGGGCAAGAGTGTGGGGAGAGGTGAGGAGAGCCTGGAGGGAGCAAAGAGTCCCTGTAGGGCCCAAGGAGGCTGGAGCAGCCCTGCCCAGGCTGACCTGACCAGCGTCTGGTTCTGCAGGTCCCACACCACGATGTTGCCGTCGCTGCAGCAGGAGAAGCAGACTTTGGCGTCGGGGCTGATGGCCAGGGCATAGCAGGCAGGGGCAGAGGAGGTGAGCTCGGCCTTGATGCGGGGCGTGGGGGCTGCCAGGTCCCAGATGGAGAGGGTGCTGGCCTCCCCCCCACGATCAGGCTGCGGCCGTCGGGCAGCAGCTTGCAGGAGCGGATGTAGTTGTCGCGGTTCTGGGGGGCAGGAGGCAGGACCCTGTCAGCCCAGCCGGCCCCCACAGCAGCCTCTCACTTTGTCACTGTGCCTGGGACAGCCTCTGCCCCGCGGGGTCCCTCTGCCAGCAGCTGCTGGGCAGACACAGGCAGGGCTGGAGCAGGTGAGGGGCGGCTCCAGCCAGGTGGAACCAGCCCAGGGCTCCAAGCTCTAACAGAACCTTTCCCCTGCTCCCGAATTGGGATTGCAGGGCACAGGGGGAGGGCAAGACCTGATCAGTGCATGGCAGAGCACAAGGGAGACAGCCTACAGCCCCAGAAGGAGCCTCTGCCTCCCTCCACTGCCCCAGGAGCACATTCCCCTTCCCCAGCCCCCTGCCAGCCGCGTTCCTGCTGCTCCTCCTCACCAGGCAGTCCAGCTGAGCCACGGCCGTCTTGGTGCCCGGCTGCCCCACGTCCCACACCTTCACACAGCCTTTGCCCCCGGTGTAGACGTGCCGGGTGGAGTTGCTGATGGTGACAGCACAAACCACCTCCCCGTGGCTCAGGGTGTGCAGCTGCCGTGCGTGCCGGGGGATGCCCGAGCCCAGGAGGGCATCGGGGGGGAAGGGCACAGGCTGCATCTGCCCATCGGCGCTGACGTGGAAGGAGTAGGCGCTGCGGGAGGGGGCAGAGCAGTGAGGATCACACAATCAATCAATCAATCAACCAACCAACCAACCAGGCTGGAGAACATCTCAGAGATCAAGTCCAACCTATCACCCAACACCTAACACCCCCTGACAACTAAACCACGGCTCCCAGTGCCACGTCCAAGCCTTTTTTGAACACCTCCAGGGACAGGGACTCCACCAGCTCCCTGGGCAGCTCATTCCAGGGGCCAATTCCTCTTTCTGGGTAAGAAACACCTAAGGATCCCTGCATGGAGAGCCGCTGGTGCCACGTGGTGGGGGCCCAGCAGTGCCCAACACAGGCAGCAGGATTTGGAGGCAGAGCTGTGAGCGGCGCCCGGTGAAGCCCAGCTCCTGCCCAGGAATGGGGCTGGGCACAGAATGGGTACCCCCCCACCTTGGGCTGTGCTCCCCATCGCTCCAGACCCCTTTGCAACCTCCCAACTTCAGCCCTGCAGACACCTCCTCCTCCCCCCACCACCCCTCCCCAACTTTGCAGCCCCCCAGCCCCACTCACGGCTTCCCTGACGTCCCCACTTGCATGCCAGCCGCCAGCCCCGGGACGCGCATGTGGGGGTGAGGGTCGTAGCCCACCTGGAGGGGACAGCGAGTGAGAGACAGCTCTTGGCCCACCAGACCCCCCCCGAGGGAAGAGGCTCACGCACCAGCGGGGAGCGTCCGTAGCTGCCGGCTCCCACGGCGGCCGCGGCCCCGTTGAGCTGGGGGGACATGAGGTGGAGGCTGGCGTAGGCCCCGGTGCCAGCCAGGTCCCCGTTAACGGCAGGGTGAGCCATGCCAAAGGCGGCTGAGTAGGGGCTCTGCACTCCCAAAGGGTTCCTCAGGCCCAGGGCTGCCGGAGGAGAGGCGGCGTGAAGGGACAGGGGCCAGGTGGGATCAAGGCTTGGAGCCACCCGCGCCGGCCCCGGCGGGGCCAAGCTCACCCAGGGGGTCCACGGGGGGCTTGGGGGCAGTGGGGCGAAACTGCTGGGCACTGCTGGAGCCTGGGGCTGCAGCATCGCCCTGGGAGGTTGGGGTGCTGGACTTCAGGCTGGGGGTCCCTGCCTTCTCCACCTGCCGGGAACAGAGAGGTCTGGTAAGCAGGCTCCCACCCCTGCCAGGGGGTCTCCTCCCCAGGGAGCTGGTCCCTGCTCCTCCCCCCTGTTTCTCTCCCCCCTCCTCCCCCTGCTAGCACTGCAGGGGCTGTGGGATGAGACACCAGAGGAGCAGGAGGAGCCTTCTCTGTGTGCCCACCCCCCACACACTGCCTTTGCCCCTGCCAGGGGGTCTTCCCCAGGCAGCTGGTCCCTGTTCCTGCCCCATTCCTCTCCCCCCTCCTCCCCCCTGCTATCTCTGCAGGGGCTGCAGGACGAGATGCCAGAGAGGATCTAATGCAACAGGAGCGCTCAGGAGCTGGTCCCTGCTCCTCCCTCCCTCCCCTCCTACCCCTGCTAGCACTGCAGGGGCCGTGGGATGAGACACCAGAGGGGATCTAATGCAGCAGGAGCCCTCCCTGTCCCCCCCGCCCTGCACTGCCTTTGCCCCGTGGTTTGGGGGCGAGGGGACCACCCCTGCCTGGCAGCCACACCAGCCGAGCCTGGGGCGTGGGGGACCCCCAGGTGGCACATCCCAGCTGCCCCAGGCAGGGCTCCTACCGTGGGCACATCCTTGCTCCGGGAGGGGGACATGCTGCTGGAGGAGGCCATGGAGGTGGGGCTGAGGGGCACAGCCTCCTTCCGCCCCAGGGGAACCTTCTCCACTCCGTTCTCCCGGGATGAGTAGGAGTGGACGCTGTGCGGGGAAGAGGGGTCCTGGGAGGTAGGGAAACCAGCAGGCAGCATAGCAGGCAGGGGAGCAGGGGTGTCCCCAGCCAGGGCAAGCTGATGGCTCCAGCGAGGGCCAGGCTGGAAGCCTGGATCCCAGGGCTCATCGCTAGTGCCAGCAAGGGCTAGTGAGCAGGACTCCAGGGCCCTACCACCACCTCCCCGTGCTGCCCACCTCTGTCTCTAGCGGCCTGGTAAGCCTCACAAGTGGGGAGAGGGATAGGCAGGCGACCCCAGCCCCCACCCAGCACACTGACCTCATCCACCACCAAGTTGTCTTCACTCTTGTCTGCATCACTGCCCTGAAACACAGAGCAGAGTTGGAGCCCAAGGGGCCGAGGCTGCCCTCACCTCTGCTTTGGCAGTGCCAGAGGTGCAGGCAGCTCTGCTTGGCAGTGCCCTGCAAGAGGAGACAGGGATGCCCCCAAGCCCCCCCTCCAGCCCTGGGCTCACATAGTCTGTGACAAAGTCCTTCTCCTCCACCTTCCTCTTCTTGCTGCTGCTCAGGTACTCGGAGATGGCTCTTGCCCGTTCCCCATTGGGCAGCACCAGGGAGCTCTGGGGCAGGGGGGACACAGCTTTAGGGGCTGTGCCCAACTCCCAGGATGAGCAGTACCAATATAGGGCAGCTCCCAGGGCACAGAGGGCCCCAGTGCACCACCCCCCCCCTGTGCCACCAGCTTTGGGGGGTGCTGCCAAAGGAGTGAGGAAGGGGACACTGCTCGGGGGGGGGACGACAGTGTGGCTCACCCACAGGGAAGGGGTCCCTCTGGGGACAGCACCCACCCAGCTGTGCCTTGGTTGGGGAGCAGCACTCCTTCCCCCTACAGTCCCCCACTCCTGGGGGCCTGGCCAAGCCTGCACAGCCAAGGGGAAGTGGTGCAAGAGAAGCAAAAGGCACTTACAGGGCCGGGGTCTCGCTCTGTCGCTGTGGCAATGCAGAGGTGCAGCAGGAGGAGGAGGAGGGGGAAGAAGGGACATGCTGTGTGCTGCCACCGAGCCCCCCCACCTGCTGGAGCGCTCATGAGAGGTCTCAGACAGCATACAGCAGCAGGGTGGTCCTGGGCCCCCACCAAGGATGACCACCCCCTGCTGCCCCCCTAGAAGGGGCTGCTCGGTGGGAGATGTTCCCCACCCAACCCCCTCGTCACCAGCAAGCCTCCTGCTCCACCAGCCCGGTCAGGAGCTCTGAGGCACAACAAAGTTGTCCCTAACCCAGGCCTGGCCCCCACCCCAAGGTTCACAGCAGGCCTGACCCCCCCCAAGGCCTCTGGCTCCCATCCCCCACACTCACCCCTGGGCTCAGTGTCGTGGACTCCTCGATCGTCTTTGGCGAGGAGCTGAGCCTGGGCCCCCAGAGCCCCCGAGAGTGCCAGCAGCCCTGAGGCACTGCTGATGCCAGCAAGGCCAGCAGGCTGCATCCCCGAGGGGTGGGGGGTCAGGGGGATGGGGGGAGCGTGGTGTGAGAGGTGCTGGGTCTGGAGCTGGTGCTGGAGAGGAGCGAGAGGAGAGAGCAGAGTGGAAGGGCCGGGTCAGGATGGCTGCCAGGGGTGGTGGTGTGGGGGAAGAGCCTGGTCCTCCCCAGCAGCAGCCCTGGGGCAGGCCTGGGGATGGGCAGCTGGGTGAAGAGGGGCAGGGCACACCCCCGGGGTGCTCCCAGCCAAGCTGTGGCCACTGTGTCCCCTTCACCACCTCCTCCCATCCTGCAACAGGAGCTGCTGGGACAGATGGGGCACCCTACCCATATCCTTCTGGATGGGGGACCCTACCCAAACCCACACCCCTAATGCTGCAGTCCACAGGGCATCAGGACACAGTGACATGCACCACCCCCACACCCTGCAGCATCTCATCCACCCCTGGTGCCACTGGCAGACCCCCAAACCAGCCTGGCTTGCCCTGCTCCTGCCCCTGCCTCAGCCATGGTGGGTGACAGGCACTAGGGTCAGGAGCCGGCAGCCAACCCCCTGGGCTGGGGTTGGGTGGGGGGCAGGATGGGCTCTCCAGCCCAGGGGACAAGTGGGAGCAGGGGAGGCACTGCTGCCTGCAGGACCACCATCAGCCCTGGCCGGGGGGGGGGGCTGGAAGGGGGGGGCAGAGGGTGGACGTACCCCGATGGCCGCGTTCAGGTCGGTCATAGTCACCTGCTTCGCTCTCTCCACGGCCTGGACCACCTGCTGCTGGTGCTGAGGGGAGAGAAGAGCACACTGGGCAATGCCCAACCCCCCCCCTCCCCTGCTCTGCACACCCAGCTGGCTCAGCCAGGGGCTCACCCACCTCCTGGGACAGGAACGGGATGAGCTGGGCACAGATCACGTTGAGCCGCTTGGCGATCTCCGTCTGGCAGCAGGAGAGCAGCAGGTCAGGGCAAGGGGCAATGCCCAGCAGGGGAAAAGGCAGAGCTGCCCAACACCCCCACCCCCTTCTCCTGCCATGCAGAGCAGCTCTGGTGCTGCAGGAGACCCCACCCGACCCCCTGTCACCAAAGGAGCTCCCCAGGTGGATGGACGACCCCCTCTCCATCCCCACCCAAACGGCCACAGGGTGCTGCTGCTTGCTCCCCAAGAGCTGCCCACCCTGTGCAGAGCAGCTCTCGTGCTGCAGGAGACTCCCCCCTGCACCACCCCCCCATCCTTCCCACCAAAGGAGTGCCCAGGTGGGTGGACGACCCCTCTCCATCCCCACCCAAACAGCCACAGGGTGCTGCTGCTTGCTCCCCAACCCTACCCACCCTGTGCAGAGCAGCTCTGGTGCTGCAGGAGACTCCCCTCCTGCACCACCCCCCCCACCCTTCCCACCAAAGGAGCTCCCCAGGTGGATGGATGACCCCCTCCCCATCCCCACCCAAACAGCCACAGGGTGCTGCTGCTCGCTCCCCCAAGAGCAGAAAGACCCCAGGAAGAAGAGGGACGACCCAGAAAGCTGCTTCCTACACCACCAACCCCTCCAAAGCCAGGAGCCGGCAGAGAATCACAGAACTGTCAGGGCTGGAAGGGACC